>PVJO010019604.1:0-33772 GCA_004026905.1 Hystrix cristata
GTTACCAACCATCCCTCTTCCTTGTCCAAGCAGACTGCAGTCAGCCAGTGCTTTATTCCTCGTCTGCAGGATCTGAATTCATTTTTTTGTCCATTTAAACCTCAAACAAGCTCTTTCTGCAAGATCAAATAGCATGAGCCCTGGAACAGCCCGAGTTAAGCTGTTCAGCAAGTCAGAGAAACGTCTCAGTTACCTGGCAGCGGGCTGCTACAAAAGCCTTGGCCCAGAGTGGAGAGATCTGGACCCCAAACTCTTTCTTATGCTAAATACTCCATGCTTCAATTTCCCTGTTTGTAAAAAGGTAGTAACACTTGCCCTACCTACTTCTCAAAGCTATGATTAGGAGGAAGTGCAAGGGGATGGGAAAAGTCAATTACTACCCAAAACTGGGTAAGTAAAGGTGCACTGCCAAGCAGTGAGTCTTGCTGGCAGTGTTTGCAAGTAGCTTCTAAGAGCTCACGGGGAAGAAGGGCGTGTCTGTTTCTGACCACATGATGGGCACTGTGACTGTCTCTGCTGCTTTGGGATGTGGCTGACTGTCCTTTTGCTCTTTTCTGTGCTTCAGGCTGGGGGAAGTTTGCGCGGCTGACCAGAGCACTGACCAGCAGCAGGGGTGTCCTGCAGCAGCTGGCTCCCAGCGTGCAGAAGGGCGAGAATGTCCACAAACACTCCCGCCTGGCTGAGGTAAGGCCACGGCAGGTCTCGTCTCAGGGGTGCTCGGGGTAGGAGAAGGGCACGGAGCTGCAGCACTTATCTCAGAGTGCAACTCTTAGCTTGCTCGGGCTGCATGATGTGTCATTTTGGGTAAGTGACATTTTTTGAGCTTTGTACTTTCACGTGTATAAGAGAGACATAATAATAGAGAAAATGCTGTTCCTACTCTCAGTAGGTTATAGGTGTCAGCTCACTTTTTAAGGGCAGAAGAAAGGAGCTAGAGGTTTTTCCTAAACTGCACATAAAGGAGTTTTTACTTCTAAACCATAAACAGTGTTGTTATTTGAGCAGTACGTACAGGAAAATAAGACACAGGAATCAAAGGGAAGAAAGTGAAAGTTATCTGAAATTCCACTGATCACACAGCCTCGTTACGTTTCTTGTGTGCATTTAACTCTTTTTGTTGCATTCATTCTATTTTCTGAAGAGTATTTTTCTCATGTTAGTGTTGGTTGTTGAGCTGCACTGTGTGCACACTGAATGAAGTTGTGTTGCATTTTGTTCACTTTATATAATTATGAACCTCTCTCCAGATTAATAAATATGCTTAAAATTATTGATTTTTTAAAGTAACTTTTGTAGTTAGGAAAATTAAGGTGATGGTGGTACCGTGTCCCTTTCTCTAGGGCTAGTGAGGTGTTTTGTGAGGCTCAGCGTACCTAGATCACCGTGGTCGGCACTGGTGCTGCCCGGTCTGCGTTTTTTCGGTGATACTTGGCTTGGATCAACTGGAGCCATTAACCCCCCTACACAGCAAACCTCCATCTTCCCTGATTACAACAGCGTGCGCTGTCTCTTGGCCTGGATGGAGGCTATCAGCCCTCAGTCCATGGCTGGATGGTGAGGCCCTTTCTGGCATGACTTCTGGCTCCCATTTTGATAAGTGAGAAATTACCGGCGTGAAGCAGCAACTGTGGGTGCTTTGCACGTGTGCAGTGAATGTTGTGTGAGTTAACTGTACAACATCAGTACGAGCAGTAGCAGCAGCCAGGAGCTTTTTCTTGCTGTGGGGCTGGGGAGTGTTCATCTGTACCACTTTAGAGAAGGAGAGACTTTAGGATGACGGCAACATCGCTATCATTTTTTGTCATGATATGGGCTCGGCTTCAGATATGTTTAGATATCATATTGTTTCTCTTATGTGAGAAACCAAAAGCATACATAAGGACCAAAATGGATGATAGATATTGGGAGGTAGGGAGAAAATGTTCAAATGGGAAGGGGAACAAGGGAGGAAGGAGGAGGGAGGAGGAAGGGAAAGAAGTGAAGAAAATAAAGAATGGAAGGAAAAAAATGGAAACAAAGCTTTTATAAATGGGGAAGGGAAGGGGGTTGAAAGGTGGGAAGTAGAATGGGGAAAAAAATGAATTAAGATATATTATCTATAGGTACAAATTCCCTATGATGAATGTGATCAATATGTATCACAAATATGCACTAATAAAATATAAAGTTAAAAAAAAAACTGAAAAGAAAAAGAATGCGAAAATAAATCTTTCGAGTACAAGCCTATACTTCCCTGCCTCTATCAGTGGTTGATAAAGTGGCCTTCTTCCTGCTTCTCTCTCTTCACTTACTCATCCAACTGTAGTGACCTGCCTGCAGTTCCTTGTATGTGTCCAGCAGGCTTGTTCTCTCCACAGCACACCTGTGTGACAACTCCGTCATTGCGAGTCTTTGCCTATATGTCACATTCTCTACGTATGTAACTACTTGTTGTAGTCAGGATTCTATCAGAGAAGAATAGCCAGTGGGATATTTATTAGGAAGAGATTTATTGCAAGGAACTGGCTTCTGTGGGCTTGGCTGCATAAGTCCAAAATTCATAGAGCAGGGTGGCACACTGGGAACTTTTGGGAGACGCTGAAACTGAAATCCATAGGTGAATTCCTTTTTCCTCAGCAAAACCTCAGTTCTGCTTTTATGGGCTCTCAACTGATTGGATGAGGTCCACTCAGATTATAGAGGATTTTTGATGTTAATCACATGTACAAAATACCTCCGTGTGAACACTTTGATTGGTTTGCTTGATAACTCGGTACCATGGCCTAGCCAGTTTGACACCTAAAACTACTACAGTTCACCCTTTGTCAGCTTGGTACCCATATATGCATTTGTTAAAGCTGTAATCTCCAGTTAAGAACAACAAATAATACTTATGCGTTAATGATACAGTTATCCTACATACAATAGAAAATATGGCAACCCTTTCTCTAAAGAGAATTCAGAGTCCTCAGTGATCGCCCTTTTCTTTCATATCCTGTAACTTAAATTCTGTGATGTAGATGGATTATCAATGCATCTTATGTCGTATGATAGGAAGATAAAAAAGGGAAGAAAGTAACGATACAACAAACTAAGGAAAAAGTACAACTCTCAGTCCTCCTCTTACTTGTTCTATTTTTTTTCCACTTAATATCATCGAATGTACTTCATAGTTTACTTATTTTTTTAAATTTTATTTTAATGGTACATTTTAGATGTATGTAGTGATAACATCCATCATAGGGGATTTGTACCTGTACATGATATATCTTGTTGCTTCTTTTTTCCTGTTCTCCTCTCCTCCCTCCACCCCCTCCTCCCTCCCCATTTACAAAAGCTTTGTTTGCATTTTTTCCTTCCATTTTTTTATTTCTCTTGTCCCTCTGTTCCTTTCCCCCTCCCTTGTTCCCTTTCCCATTTGGACATTTTCTTCCCTTTTCCAATATAATACATTTTAGTCTTTATTTACACTTTCAGTTTCTCACACCAGAGAAACTATGTGGTATTTAAACATGTGTGTCCGATTTATTTCACTTAAGAGTATGGTCTCAAGATGCATCCATCTAGAAATATCTCAAGCTTATCATTTTTTATGGTAGAGTAGTACTCTATTGTATAAAAAAGACCACATTTTCTTTATCCATTCAACTGTTGATTGGCATTTGGGCTATTTCCAAGATTTAGTTATTACAAACTGTGCTGCTATAAACATGGGTGTGCATATATTGCTGCGGTATGATGCTTTTAATTCTTTTGGGAAGATACCAAGAAGTGGAATATCTGGGTCAAATGGAATCTCTAGTCCTAGTTCCCTGAGGAATCTCCACACTGATTTCCATAGTGGTTGCATCAGTCTACATTCCCACCAACAGTGGAGAAGGGTTCCTTTTTCTCCACAGCCCCTCCAGCATTTGTTATTGGCTGATTTGTTGATAATAGCCATTCTTTGTGGAGTGAAGTGGAATCTCAGGGTTGTTTTAATTTGCATCTCTTGAATGACCAGTGATGTTGAACATTTTTTCATATGTCTATCTGCTATTTCTACTTCTTCATATGAGAAGTGTCTATTCATTTCTGCTGCCCCCTTTTGGATTGGGTCTTTAAATTTGGGGTGGGTCTGATTTTTTTCAGTTCTTTATATATTCAAGATATTAGTCCTTTGTCAGAGGCATAGCTGGCAAAAATTTTTTCCCACTCTGTGGGTTGTTTCTTCACTCTGTTGGTAGTTTCTTTTGCTGTGCAAAAGCTTTTTAATGAGATCAGGTCCCAGTTGTTGATTCTCTGTGATAATTCCTGGGCAACTGGGGATTTGTTCATAAAGTCCTTGCCTACATCTATGTCTTCAAGAGTTCTACCTATTCTATCTTCCAAAGGATTTAGTGTTTCTATTTTCATATTTAGATCTTTGATCCACTTTGATTATAGCTTAGTGCATGGGGAAAGATACGGGTCTAGATTTAACATTTGGCATGTGGGGAGCCAGTTTTTCCAGCACCATTATTAAAGAGGCTATCTTTCTTCCAGTGAGGTTGTTTGGCCCCTTTGTCAAAGATAAGGTGACTGAGAATGTTTGGACCTGTTTCTTCATCTTCTAATCTGTTCCATTGTTCCTGGGGTCTGTTTTTGTGCCAGTACCATGCTGTTTTTATTGCAGTAGCATTGTATTATAGTATTAGGTCAGGGATTGTGATGGCCCTTGCTTTGCTTTTGTTGCCCAGAAATGCTTAAAAAGTATTTGCTGTTTCTTTAAGTTCCAAATGAATTTTAGGATTGTCTTCTCTAATTCTGTGAGATACGCTATTGGTAATTTAATTGGGATTGCATTAAATCTGTATAGCAGTTTTGGGAGTATGGCCATTTTCACTATATTGGTTCTTCCTACCCAGGACCAAGGGATATCTTTCCATTTTCTGATACCTTCTTCAATCTCCTTTTTCAAGGTACTCTAGTTTTCGTTGTGTAGATCTTTCACTTCCTTTGTTAGATTGATTCCTAGGTACTTCATTTTTGTGGATGCTATTGTGAAAAGTATTGTTTCCCTAATTTCTCAGTGAGTCTGTTGTTTGTGTACAGAAATGCTATTGATTTCAGAGTGTTGACTTTGTATCCAGCTATGTTGCTGAATTTGGTTATTAAATCTAGAAGTCTTTTGGTGGAGTTTTTGGGGTCTTCTATATATAGTATCATGTCATCTGCAAGTAATGATAATTTAACTTCTTCTTTTCCTATCCTTATTCCTTTTATTTCTTTCTCTTGTCTAATTGCTCTGGCTAATGTTTCCAGAGCTATATTGCATAAGAGTGGTGAGAGCAGACATCATTGTCTTGTTCTGGATTTTAGAATGAAAGCTTTTAGTTTTGACAGTTTAGTATGATGTTGGCTGTTGGTTTTTCACAGATGGCTTTTATCAGATTGAGATAAAGACTTATCCAATTTTCTGCAGGGCTTTTACCATGAATGGGTATCGGACCTTGTCAAATGCCTTTTCTGCATCTATTGAGATGATCGTGTGGTTTTTGTTCTTGGCTCTGTTAATATGATATATCACATTTATTGATTTGCATGTGCTGAACCATCCCTGCATCCCTGGAATGAATCCTACTTGGTCATAGTGTATAATCTTCTTGATAATTTGTTGCATTCTGTTTGCCAGTATCTTATTGAGGATTTTTGCATCATTAATGAGATTGGCCTGTAATTCTCTTTTTTCGTTGGATCTTTCTCTGGCTTTGGTATCAGGGTAATGCTTGCTTCCAGGAATGAATTTGGGAGTGTTGCTTCTGTTTCAATTTCGTTAAAGAGTTTGAGAATTAGTGACTTTAAATTGTCTCTAAATTTCTTGTAGAATTCAGCAGTGAATCCGTCAGGATGCGGGCTTTTCTTTGTTGGTAGTTTTTTAATTACTTCTTCAATTTCAGTGGCTGATATTGGGTAATTAAGAGTTTTTATACCTTCTTGATCCAGTTTTGGTAATTCATATGTATCTAGGAATCTATCTATTTCTTCTGTGTTTTTGATCTTATTAGGATATAGGTTCTCAACGTAGGGATTGATAATCTTCTGGATTTCTGCAGGATCTGTTGTGATTTCACCCTTTTCATTCCTAACTGTACGAATGTGAGTCTTTTCTTTCCTTTTTTTTTTTTATAAGGTTGGCTAAGGGTGTGTCAGTTTCATTTAATTTTTCAAAGAACCAACTCTTTGATTCATTGATTCTTTGTATCGTTTTCTTAGTTTCAATGGCGTGAATTTCAGCTCTGATCTTTATAATGTTCTCCCTCGTACAAGCTTTGGGTTTGACTTGCTCATCTTTTTCTAGAAGCTTGAGATTCAACATTAGGTTGTTTATTTTAGCTTGCTCTGTTTTTCTGATGTGGGAGTTCAATGCTATAAATTTCCCTCATAGAACTGCTTTCATTGTGTCCCACAAACTTTGGTAGGTTGTACTGGGATTATCATTGAATTGTAGAAACTGTCTAATTTCTTCTTTAATTTCATCTGTGACTCACTGATTGTTCAGGAGCGTGCTATTTTTTTGTTTTTTATTTTTTTGGGTTTGTCAAATGTTTTATTGAGTGTAGACATCTGGAGTACTGAAAACATGCATTATATTTAGATTCAAAAAGGAGCAAGCCACATTGTCCTCACTGTCAAATGTGTCAGGCTTCGCATATATGATGGAAATTAATGGAGTATCATGACAGTAATATGGTTCTTGAAAAGCTTCTACAATTTGAAGTAGGGTCTTAATCACATGAAAAGCAAGGTTGTTCATATTTAGTGACTCATATTTCTTTGGAAGTACACAGTATTTTATAACTTTAAAACAAAAATTATTTCTTTGTAGAAGATTTCTAGTACTCTGACCTTGTCCCTTCAGTTTTCAGAAATTTTAATTTAAAAACCTATATGCCTTTTGGAAGTTGTATCTGAGCAATAACTAAAATTTTTTATTTCTTTTTTGGTTTTTGAGGTGTATTAAATTTGAAGAAGATAATAGTTCCATCTTCAACAATGTAATTTCTGCCTTGTTGTCTGTATTTTCCAGCCGCCTTGACTGTATATTCAGAACCTTCTTCTTTAAAATCTTCATATTTCATTACTTCAGCCATAACGCATCCATTTTCAAAATCTGTGTGAATTTTGCCTGCAGCCTGAGGAGCCTTCGTCCCTTTCCTGATGGTTCATGCACACACTTCATCTGGGCCTGCAGTGAAAAAGTATTCTAGTTGGAGTGCTGCAAACCCAGCCTTAATGATCTTTGGCAAAGTACTTTGTGTCATGTTCACTCCTAGGTACTTCCCAGCACTCAGTTCTTGCAACCTGAGTTCCAAGGCCCCACTGAAAGGAATGACCAAGGCACCTGGGTCGTACTTGTCTACCTACTCTTTAATTTTTATCAACCACTTATTTTTCTTTCTAATGTAGTCTTTTTCAGAAAGATTAACCAAGTAGACCATTGGTTTTGAAGTAAAAAATAAGTGTTTATTCAGCAGTTCAATCTCTTTGTCATTCCAGTCATGATAGAAGCGAACAGATTTCTTTTGATGTATAATCCAGGATTTGACTTTGCACATTATATCATATTCAGGTTTTAGTTTTTTATCTCCTCCTCTTACAGCCACTTTTTCTAGTTTATCTATAATGGGCCCAATCACTTCCTCATCTTTAAACTGAAGCCCTTCAAGGATTATTTCTATATCTCGAATGGGATCTACACTTCCTTCAACATGCATGGTATCATCATCTTCAAAAGCGTGTGTTAGATGAAAGATGCCATCACAGGCACTAATATGAGATTAAAAAGGCATTTCCCAAGCCCTGCCCATTGTGAGCGCCTTTCACAAGGCCAGCAATATCCACTACATTTGGAAAGGCAGGAATTTTGCTTGCTGGTTTGTGATACTGGCAAAGAAACTTGAATCTTTCATCTGGCACAGTGACTCTGCTCTCATTAAGATCAATAGTGCAGAATGGAAAGTTTTCTGCAGGAGCCTGACTGTTCGTTAATACATTAAGGAGGGTAGATTTCTCAACATTTGGCAATCCAACAATGCCAATTTTCGGTGAGGTTCCAAATTTTCCAATGATTGGGAGTGGTTTAATTCCATCACCACCCTTTTTGAGGGGCATCGTGTTCCAGGAGGAGGATGACCCCAGGTCCCAGGCAGTGGGAGACAGGTCCTGCTGGCAGCCAGAGGTGGGGAGGAAACCAGAGCGTGCCATTTAATTTCCATGTGTTTATGGAATTTTTGTGGTTTCTTTTGCTGTTTATTTCCAGTTTCAATGCATTATGGTCTGATAGTATGCATGGGATAATTTTAATTCCTCATGACTCTTGGCTTGAAATCCACTCTGTCTGCAAATAGAATGGCTACTCCTGCTTTTTTCCAGGTTCCTGTCACATGAAGTATTGTTTTCCATCCTTTGACTTTCAGTCTATGAATTTCTTTTTGAATTAAATGTGTTTCTTGTATGCAGCATATTGCTGGGTCTTGCTTCTTGACCCATTCTGCCAGTCTGCTTCTTTTGATCGATGAGTTGAGACTATTTACATTGATGGGTATAACTGATATATGTTGACTTATTCTTGTCATATTATTTACCTATTGTTGGCTCCCTATTTTTCCCTTCTGTTCAATTACTTGCCTTGCCTGAAGGATTCATTCTGTCATGATTCCTAGAGTTGTAATCCTCCTTTTCTCTTTCCGGACTGTCCTTCAGAATATTTTGGAGTGGTGGTTTGGTGGTCATGAATCTCTTCAGGTGTTCTTTGTCATGGAAGTATCTTACTTCTCCATCAATTTTGAAAGACAGTTTTGCTGGCTACATCAATCTGGGCTGAAAGTTGTTGTCTTTTAGGGCTTGAAATACTTCACTCCAAACTCTCCCTGACTTGAGGGTTTGTGTTGAGAAGTCTGTTGTTATTCTGATGGGCTTTCCTTTATAGGCTATTTGTTTCTTCTCTCTAACAGCTTTCAATATTCTGTTCTTGTGTTGAATTTCTGGAAACTTGACTATTATATGCCGTAGAGTAGATTTTTGTTGATCATGGCTAGTTGGAGTTCAGTATGCCTCACTTATCTGTATGTCCAGTTCTTTTTCGATACTTGGGAAGTTTTCTACCATTATTTCTGTGAACAGGTTTCTTATATGATTTGTGCTATCTCCTCTTTTTGTATTGACTCCGATCAATCTTATGTTATTTTTCTTGTCATCTAGCAGCTGTCATATTGACAAAGTCAAAATCAACATCAAAGGATGCAATAAGAACCTGGAAAAAAGCAGGGGTAGCCATTGTATTTGCAGACAGAGGGATTTCAAACCAAGACTCATAAAGAAAGACAAAGAAGGTCACTACCTCCTTGTAAAGGGAACAATCCAAGAAGAGGAGATGACAATTATAAATATATATGCACCAAATACCAGTATGCTAACTACATACAACAAATATTGACAGACATGAAAAACCAAATAAGCACCAATGCAATTGTAATGGGGGACTTTAATATCCCACTGTCACAAATAGACAGATCAACTAGACAAAATGTCAAAAGGGAAATATCAGAACTAAACCAAACTTTTGAACAAATGGACCTAGTAGATGTATACAGAGTATTCCACCCCACAACATCAGAATACACATTCTTCTCAGCTGCACATGGGACTTTCTCCAAAAGAGACCACATACTAGCTCATAGAACATGCTTAAGTAAATGCAAAAGAATTGAAATTATCCAATGCATACAATCAGGCATAGTGCATTGAAACTGGAAGTAAACAGCAAAAGGAGCCAGAAAAACTTCATAAACACATAGAAATTAAATAACACCCTCCTGAACAATCAGTGGGTCACAGATGAAATTAAAGAAGAAATTAGACAGTTTGTACAATTGAATGATAATGCCAGTACAACCTACTGAAATTTATGGGACACAATGAAAGCAATTCTAAGAGGGAAATTTATAGCATTGAACTCCCATATCAGAAAAATGGAGCGAGCTCAAGTAAACAACTTAATGTTGAACCTCAAGCTTCTAGAAAAAGAAGAGCAAGTCAAACTCAAAGGTCCAGTAAGGGAGAACATTATAAGGATCAGAGATGAAATTAACGCAATTGAAACTAAGAAAACAATACAAAGAACCAGCTCTTCTTCAAAGAGTTGGTTCTTTGAAAAATTAAATGAAATCGACAAACCCTTAGCCAACTTTATAAAAAAAAAGGAAAGAAAAGACTCACATTCATACAGGTAGGAATGAAAAGTATTTGGTTTTTTTTTTCCATTGTGTGGTTATACATTCGTTAAACCTTCCCCCATCACACAGTAATATGAGTTATTTGTATTTTTTTGCTATATAAATAAAGGTACTATGAACACACAGGTTTTTGTGTGAATTGAACATGTTTTCATTTTTCTGGGATAAAGGCCCGTGAGTGTGATTGCTGGGTTTTGTGTATTTGCATGCATGTATATGTGTCCTTAGTTTCGTTTGTTTGTTTGTTTTTTTGAGTGCTGGGGATTGAACTCAGGGCCTTGCACTTGCTAGGGAAACGCTGTACCATTGAGCTAAATCCCCAACCCTGTAAATGTGCACTTAGTTTTTTGGTTTATTTTATTTTATTTTTTTAATGGTACATTTTAGATGTACATAGTGATAACATTCATCATAGGGGATTTGTACCTCTACATGATACATCTTGTTGCTTCTTTTTTCCCATTTCTCCTCCCCTCCCTTCACGCACTCCTCCCTCCCCAGCCCACTTCGTTTCATAAGAATACTGCCAAAGTTTTTAAGCTATAGTTGGTCATATCATTTTATATCCCCAGTAATCTATGAAAGATTTACTTTCTCTACATCTTTACCAGCATTTGGCATTGTCATTTTTTTCCCTATTCTTCCTATTCTAATGAGTATGTAGTGATAGCTAGTGATAGCTCATTGTGAGGTTTTTTTTGGGCTACTACCGTGGTACTCAGATTTTTTACACTGAGGTACATCTCCAGCTCTTCTTATTTTTTTTGTAAAAAAATTTTCAGAGAGTGTATTGCTAAGCTGCCCAGGCTGGACTCCAACTTGTGATCCTCCTGCCTGAGCCTTCCAGAATGCTGGGATTAGAGGTGTAGGCCACCACACCCAGCTTCTTTGTGGGCTTTACTTGTATTTTATTTTATTTATTTATTTTTTTTTTTGTGGTGCCGGGGATCGAACTCAGGCCCTTGTGCTTACAAGGCAAGCACTCTAATCACTGAGCTAAATCCCCAGCCTTTACTTGTATTTTAGTACTACCTAAATATATTGAATATCATTTCCAATTTTGAGTCTTCTTTGCTGAAATGTCAGTTCTTTTTTTTTTTTTCTTTGCCAGTTTTCTAACTAGGTTCTTTGCTGTTGTAAAAGAGTGTATTGTTTACACTCTCACCAGCAGTGTGGGAAAAGTGCATTTTTCATGTGCATTTTATCAGTTGATAGTGTTAGAATGTCAATGTTTTCCCTGTCTTGTGGCTTATAATATTTCATGTTGGTTTACATTTGACCGATTGCAAATGAAGTTCAACTTTTAAAATGTTTATTAGCTTTTCAGATTTTCCCTCTTTTTCCTCTGTATATTTCCTGTTAATGCTCTTTGCCCATTTTTTCCTGTGAGGTGATTTCTCTTTTTTTGGTGGATCATTCTCTTACTATTTAGGAATATTCTTTTACTTATCTTAATGAAACTTTTTGCCTAAATATTATTTGCATAATAAATGCTTTCTTTGAGTCAGCATTTGCCTAGTAAAATTTTCCAACTCTTATTTTATAACCTTTCTGTGTATCCCTTAATCTACATATATCTAACTCTTACTTTTGGTTAAGAACAATTTCAGATGGACATGGTGGTACACACCTATAATTCCAGAGACTGAGGCAGGAGGATTGTAAGTTCAAGGCCAGTCCGAGCTACATTGTCAGACATGTCTAAAAAAAAAAAAACCCAGAACACGAGCGTGGGCGACACAGCCGTTCAGTCATACAGAGCTCGTGTAACCTCTAAGCCACCTAATACCCTGCAGACATGGTATCAAGCCACCCGTCCTTCCAGCAGCCCTCCAATGCAGGCATTGCTGTTGTGTAGATTATGAAACCAAGACAGAGAGAGTAAGTTGTTAGTAAGTGGTAGATTCAGCGCTCACGCTCAGTCTGGCTTCTCAAACTGAGATCCTGACTACAATGTAACTGAAGGAATTTCATCTGTTTGTGCTTACTGTTACTACTGATATATTTGGACTTCCTTTTGATGTCTAATTTTGTGTTTTCTACTTAACTCCCCCCTTCCTTTCCTGATTTTTCCTCAGTTGCATTTTCCTTTGTTGGTGTGAAAGGTATGCACTGTATTTCTGTTCCCTTATTGATTACATTCATATATATTTTAACATGCTTGCTTTTTACTTTCCTGCTTTCAGAACAATACAAGGACCTTAGAATACTTTAATTCTGCGGCAGTCATCTGGCGTTTTATTTTTCCTTACTTTTATCTTCCCCAGTGGCCATTATTATTTTCTTTTATAGTTAACACCTACTTTGATTTATTAGTATATGTTTTACCAGTTAACTTGTTCATCATAGATTTTTGTAGCCCACAATTTACTTCTAGTTTGTTTCTTTCTTCCAGAAGTATATACAGGAGTAGTTCCTTCAGAGAGTCTGAGGATAACAAAATCTTGTCTTTACATATCAAAATATGTCTTTATTCTTCCTTATCGCTTAAATCATAGCTTCGCTGAATGTTTAACTTTAGGTCAATGCTTACTTGTTTATCTGTTCAATGTATTACTTTAGTTTTTTGTTCACAATGTCTGTATTGTTCATTTTTATGAATTTTATTGAGTTCTTTTTTAATTCTTCCTGTTCTTCAAAAATAATATCTTGTTTGTGTCTGCTTACATCTCATCCTAGTTCATGAACTAGAATTTCGGCATCTATAAACGTTCTCTTGGTGTTTGCTTTCCTCTTGCATGGAGCTTACCTGCAGCTGGAGTGTTTGGTGAGAGTCTCCCAGGTTCCCAGCTAATGAAGCACATGAAGGTGGCAGTTGAGTTTGTAGGTGCCACATACCATGAAGTTTCACACTGACTTATCTCTAAAAGTTCTGGCCCCGGGGCCCTCAGCCATGTGAATGGCATGAATTCTAGCTCTCTTCCCATTTATGACCCAGGGCTGGAGCTTGGATTTCTCACAGTGTCCTTTTTTCTTTTCTGCCTTAGAGGTCCGGACAGACAACCAGTTTCCTTTTTATGTCTGAGGTAGGGGCAGAGGTTTTCTGATGTGCGTTTCTCTGTCAGGGTTGCCTTTTGCCAGGCTAGTGGAGCGCACATGGCTTCTCCTTCCGTTGCCTGCAGCACGTGCCAGTTCTGATAAGCCCTGTTTCTGAGACTCCCCTGGGCTCTTTGGTTTCTGTTCCTACTGACTGCATTGATTTTGTGTTCCTGTTGTGTTTCCGCCTCCTGAGGTTTTGAATGTTAATTTGTAGTCTAAGCCTGGGTGTGGTGGTGTACACCTGTAGTTCCAGCTATGTGGGAGGTAGAGGCAGGAGGATCACAAATTTGAGGCCAGCCTGAACAACTGTCTTTCTCATTACTGAAATATAGTACTCACAACCAAAACTTAAAGGTAGGTTTATTTTGGCTCACGTTTCAGTCTGTGGTTGACCGGCTCCAAAGAAGAAACAGCATGCCAGAGGGGCACAGTGGAGGAGAAACTGCTCACAGCATGGTGGCAGGAAGCAGAGTGAAGGGACTAGCTGGGGAGGGAGATACACCTTTCCATGTCACACCCCCCAGTGATCTGCCTCTTCTGACCAGGCCCTGCCTCCTAACAGAACATTTAGCTGAAGTGCCCCTGTGATTCAGTCATCTTTTAAAAGCCCAGCCTACAAGTGTATGAGGCTCTTGGGGGACATCTAGATAGAAATCATAACAGTAGCTTAGCCAGAACCTGTCTTGAAAAAAAAAGGCTTGGGAAGTAGCTCAGCTCTTCCTGGGTTCAATCCCTACTACCATGAAAAAAATTACTAAATATTTTAATTTCTATGTAGCATTTCAGTGTACTTTTACAAATGGACAATTTACCCGTATTACCTTAGTCCACTCTATTGCTTGTATGGACATGATAGATTACTGAAGGTAGAATTAGGAGAGAGAGGACATTGACATTTAAAACTGGGTAAAACTGCTAAAGTGCCACAAACACGATTGGGCCAATTCATACTGTCTATCTAATGGCAAGGGCCAGTTTCTTCCTTCACCATTTCCAGTATCCAATGCTGTCAATTATTTTACTCAATCTTAAGTTTTAAATTTTAATGCATTTTTAAAGGTAGAGCATCTGTTTTTGTGTGTGTGTCTGTGCGTGTGTGACCCAAGCGGGATTCCGTCAGATAAATGCCTTCCTTCCGTGCATGAGAGCTGCTTTCAGCCACCGTCTGTAGGGTGCGCAGAAGGAGCTTGAGCTCACCTGACAGGAAGGTAGCAGAGACCTGAAGCTGTGACAGAATTCTTTTACTGAACACAAACAGTCAGGCTTGCTGTCCACAGCCCTGGGAGCCGACTGCGTGCCCTGTCTCCTGCCGAAGGATAGCAGGAGGTGACGTGTCCAGGCTGAGGCCACATCAGAGACTCTGCCAGGATCACCAGGGAAAGCCGCCAGGATTTATGTGAGCCAAAATACCGTCCTTTTTCCTAGAAACAAATTCTCCTGTGAAATTGAGATTTCCTCTTCCTCCTCTGCCGCCCCCCCCCACTTTTAGGGTGTTGACTTCTTTTGGCACTTCAAACTGAGAGAAAAGTGATGATACTCAAGTGGTTCTTCACTACATGGGCTTGTTGCTATGAAAAGGAAGTTGCTTTGGCAACAGGGACTTCTGCCACCAGTACTTGGGTTCTGAACTCATTTTGCCTGTTAGACAAGTCTTTTTGACTGCTTAAAACTATTTTACTATGGCCAATATAGTTGTGCCCACAGGTAGTGCAATTGTGTTATTGGAGGTGTTGTGTTTGACCACTTCGTGGTGTAGTAAACATGAGTTTGGGAAGTGGCTGGACAGACGGTCTTCCCATTGTCTCTCAGCCCCAAGAGTTGCCTGTGACTTGTCACTCTGTGTGCATGTGGAAGTCATAGGGCTCCACTGGGTCCTCTCTCTCTTGTCTGAAAGATGGGATCTTGGTGGGGCAGTCTCTACTTTTTTCCTAGAGTGTTTGTTTTGTCTCTGTTCTTATTATAGTTTAGTAAATGGTATGGTTTCTGTCTAGATGTCCCCCAGGGGCCTCACGTGCTCATAGGCAGGGCTTTCGGAAGGTGATTAGATTATGGGGGATTATAGCTGACTTGCTGTTAGGAGGTGGGGTGTGGTGGGAAGAGATGGGTTGCTGGGGGTGTGGCCTGGAAGAGTTTATCTTCCTGCTTTCATTCTCTGTTTCCTGTTCGCCATGCAGTGAGTAGCTCTCCTCCACCATGCCAACCTGCCTTGGAGCCAGCCGGTTAGGAACTGTAACCACAAGCCAAAATAAATCTCTCCTTGAAGTTGTGGGTGTCGGGTATTGTGTCTCAGAGATGAGAAAGTGACTAAGACAGTAAACTTTTATGACTTCTGTCAGGATGGGGAGGACTCGAATGTTCTATTATGCCAAGAGTCAACTCTGCACTTGATTTTGGTGAAAGAGTCATAAATCATTAGCTTACAAAGTCAAAGTCCCAGAGCCTCACTAGTCTTTCTTCAGTCTCATGAAATAAAGGCAGTATTACCTACCCTAAAGGATTGTTTTGAGGATGATCTGTGGTGCTTTACAAGACAGTCTGATCTAATTACTTCCTGCTTAAAAATCCTGTAATGTTGTCTTGTTGCATCTTTGGATAAATTTAAATTTTCCGTGATGCTGAACTCGCAACTCCAGCTCCTCCCCGGGTGATGTTCATACTTGTGAAGCTGTTTTGGCCCCTGGCCTTGAGAATGCGTGCTCGCTAAGCTGGGGCTGCTCCTGCTCATCTGCGAAGCCTTTGCCGCTGCCCCTGTCTACCTCCAGCCAGGCAGGCTGCTCCTGTCCACCTTCAGCCAGGCACGCTGCTCCTGTCCACCTCCGGCCAGGCAGGCTGCTCCTGTCCACCTGGGACCAGGCAGGCTGCTCCTGTCCACCTGGGACCAGGCAGGCTGCTCCTGTCCACCTCCAGCCAGGCAGGCTGCTCCTGTCCACCTTCAGCCAGGCAGGCTGCTCCTGTCCACCTGGGACCAGGCAGGCTGCTCCTGTCCACCTGGGGCCAGGCAGGCCTCCCTCTCAGAAGCTCCCCTTGCTAAGTGCAGTTTCATCTGAGCTTGTGGCAGTGAGAAGGCTTCGTGCCATGTCCGTGCTCCCCAGTAGATGCGGGCAGGGATGGTGTCACTCTTGGTTACTCTTCTTACTGTTGAGCACAGTGCTGACAGATGGCAAGTGCTTCATAAATGTCCTTAAACGAATGAGGAAAGAAAGGAAGCAAACACTTAGCTTGGAGCCTGACACTTAGTAGGTCCTCAGCACATGTTGGTCTCCTTTCACACTGATCTCTTCTTTCCCTTACATCAGTTGTCTGTCTTGATCATCAAAAATGGAAAACGATTTGTGAATGATTTGATAATGATGACAACATTTCTGTGATGTGCGCATACCTTTAATTCTTAATAATTCTAAATTTAAAAAAAAAACTGACCCTTTAAAAACCAAAAGCTGAAAGAACACAGCTGGTGTACTTCTCAGCAAGATAGGAAGAAACTACAATTGTTGCCCAACTTTATTTTAGTATGAGATTTTATTTGTGAAGGTATCATGTGGTTTGGTGTTGAACTGTAGCAAAGTCTACACTTAATACGTTTAATTGCTTCCCACTGCCTTTATTGCTCCCTTTAATGAACGAATGCACCATGGAAGAAGCCCCACAAACGGCTCCTGCCCGCGCATGGAGAAAGGTGTTTATCACAGACTCAAGCAGTTCAGCTTGCCATGTCCAAAGCCCACAGCAGGCTTTATTTGGTGACCACAGCCCCACCTCCGCCCAGCCCTGGTAACATCCACCTCTTCCCTTTTCTCCGGCTACATGGACTCTGCTTGTCCTGACCTCGTAGGACTGAAATCAGTTTTCAATTGTGAAGCTTTTTGAAGCTGTACGGAGGGAGTGGGAAGAAAGAATTTTGCACGTGCTGGAAGGGGTGTAAAGTGCTTGGAGTAAAGGGTGCTGAGAACCCAGGTTCATCTTCACTCACAGCAGGGTGCTTGGGGCGGCCCTGGGTGGTGCTGATGGGAGTGTTCATGGAGGTGTCTGATCGTGCCTGTGAATGGTCAGTGGAAGTCAGTTTGCTGGGTGGGGTGATGAGTAGCTGGAACCAGTGTCAGAGAGGGAGTTCTGAGCCCCAGTGGAAGCTCGTGATGGTAATCCCAGCACTGTGGGAGGCTGAGGCAGGAGAATCATAAGTCAAGCCCAGTCTGGGTAGCAAGACCCTGTCTGAAAGAAAGAAAAGAAAGAAAGAAAGGGAAAGGGAAAGGAAAGAAAAGGAAAAGAAAAGAAAAAGGCTGCAGATGTAGATCAGTGTGAAGGCCCTCTGTTCAGTCCTCAGTAGTCTGGAAAAACAAACAAACAAAACCCAGAAGAATATTCTCTGACTCTAGTGTCTTCTGGTTCCCCCGAGAGAGGGAGATGGGAGGGTGCTGGTTTCTCTGACCCTTGTAAGGGCTTGTCCTGGCTGGAATAGATTGGCCAGGTCTCTAGGCTCTCAAAAAGCCTTGTGAGTTTGTCCACAGCTTTGTTCAGTGCTTCTGTCCAGTTCAAACTCAGGCCTTTTCCTTCCTGGAGTGGCCCCAGAGCAGGTCTCCTTGCCTCCAGACTTGTCCCTTCTAGTCCTTCCCCCACACTGCTGCCTCGTTAGTGATTTCAAGAGCACTTCAGTTACAAACTTCTTTCACTTAAAATTCTTACCTGTGCACTGAGGCTACATCAAGTCCTGCCCTCCCTTAATTTAGCTTCATTTCCCAGTGCCGCCTTCTCTAGTCCTTTGAAAACAGGACAGAACCCCAGCACACCCCCGTCCTTCAGCCCCACCGGTCCCTCCCACAGTGACCCCCACAACTGCCTTCCTTTAATGTCTGAGCCTTTGCTTGCCAAAAACGCCCTGTGTGAGTTTCATCTGTCTTGTGGCTCATCCTTCAAGGAGAGCTTGGCCGTCACCTGACAGCTAAACATTTTCTGACGCATAAGTCAACTCGTTGTCTTTTTCCTTCTATTGTTAAAGAACCTTTATGTATGTATTTCTTACTACCTGTTGCATAGCATTTTAGTAATTTAGTGCCCATCAGACATTAAATCAGCATTTGTTTTTATTAGAATAAAAGGTTTTATACAACTTTGAAGCTACATTGCCTTTTCTTTTTTTTCAAACAAATCTACTCTGTCAATCTCTATTTCTTCTTAGGCCATTTCAGTTCTGCTATTCTTGGCCCCTGATCTTTAAGGAAGCCGAGAACTCTCTGGACCACTTTTAAGGTAACAGGAAGATCCTGGAAGATGTCAAACTCCATGAGCTGATTGCCAGAACTTTCCCAATTCTCATTCAGAATCTCCTGAACTAATATTTTTCTTATTTGCATAAAATGCTAGCTTTTGGATACTGTTTCAGCATTCACGATAATATGTATAAATAAGCGCACATATATTCTGAATTGACTTTCATAGCATCTCTCTGTTATGGGTGTTTTAACTTTGTTTTTGTTTTTTGTTTTTTTCTCAGTACTGGGCATTGAACCTGGGACCTTTGCACTGAGCTATGCCCCCAGCTATTTTTTAAAATTTTGAAATAGGGCTTTATTAAGGTGCTGACTAGCTCAGGTGGGGCTCAACTTGTGATCCTTCTGTCTCAGCCTCCCAAGATCACTAGGATTACAAGTGTGCACCACCATACTCACTTCAGCTTTATTTTTCAAGTGAGGAAACTGAGGCATGTAGACTTTGTCTTGCTCAAAGTTATATCAGTAGAAAAACCAAATCAGAATTCTGGGCTTAGACTGTACCAGATTGGGCCTGAAAAAGCTGTGTTTTGATTAGCTTACAGTGTTTGCAGTCCCCTTTCTGGTAGTTTTCCCAGCCATCCCTTTTTTCTTCTGACATCTGGCCTGCTTCCTACCTCCTTGTCTCTCACACATTTATATGACACATACACCCATAGTTCACATTTTTATTCTACTTTCTTGTTGTCTGTTACATGTTTTATCCATTAGGAGCCTAATTTGAGGGAAATGCCTACATTTCTAGTTCAGGGTATTTTTATGGTACAGTATAGTATCAAGTTTAGATCTGTGCCATTCAGTATGCTAACTACAGGCCGTATGTGGCTGTTGAGCAATTGAGGTGTGGCTTGTCTGACCTGAGAGGTGTAGTAGGTATGACATACATGTCAAATTTCAAATTTAGCATGAAAGACAAAATGTAAAACTATCTTACTATTTATTTTATGCTGATGACATGTAAATATTATTTTGCATATACTGGGTATCTTAGTTACTTTTGTCCTTGCTGAGATAAAATACCTGACACCCAAAATTAAAGGAGGAAAGGTTTACAGTTTGTAGAGGTTTCATTCTATAATTGGCTGGCTCCAAGGCAGGGTAGTGTGGCAGAGGAGAAACAGTCCATGTAGAACAGGCAGGAGCCAGCAAGTAGCAGCAGTAGCAGCAGCAGTAAGCCAGGCTTCTCTCTCTCCATTTGTATTCCATTGAGGCTATAAACCTATTGATTGGTGCCGCCCACACCAAGGGTGGAGTTTCTGTTATCTACACCCAGAACCATGCTAACCCAGTCATACCTCTGAAAAACTCCACCTGTGAGCACCTGAGGCTTTGGGGGGACATCTAGATACAAACCATAACACTGGGTTAAATTATTGGGTTAAAACACTATTATAATTGATTTCCCATATTTCTTTTATTTTTATGTGGCACTAGAAAATTTTAGATTATACAAAACAGATTTGTGGCGTGTATTATGTTTCCATTTCCATTTGCTTGTGCTGGTGAGAATATGGGCTTTTTTTTTGGTCTCCTGGATGGAATTTAGGGTCTGGTGCCTGTGTGTTCTATCCCTGAGCTATAAACCTGGGACTATGGACTTGTGAATTAAATTTGGGTTTGAATCTTAGCTTTACCACTTAATTATCTTTGTGGTTTCTGGCAATTTAGCCTTTCTGGAAATTTTTTCTTTATAAAATTGAAACCAGGGGCTGGGGGTTTAGCTCAGTAGTTAGAGTGCCTGCCTGGCAAGCATGAGGCTCTGAGTTCGATCCCCAGCACCCCCCCCCCAAAAAAAAATTGAAACCAGTGTGTGGTTCACATAGTTGTATAGGGCCTAAAATGTGTTTTGTGTGTAAGGTACTCAATGCTAACCCTGGCATGAGAGTATAAGAGTTAAAAGGCTGATCCTGGAGTTAAATTTGAGCAGGGTTTCAATACTGGTTGCACCACTTAAACCTTCGTGGCCTTGAACAAATTACTTTACTTTTCTAAGCCTTAGTTTTGCCTTGTAAAACTGAGGTTGTAATTGTAAGTACCACATATAGTCGTGAGAATTGATTGAACTAAAATATATAAAGGGCTTATTAGTTCAGAGAGGGCCATACTGTAAGCACTCACTGAGTGATAAAAATAGCTTAGCGGAGCATCTACTGGAAACTTTCCTCATGTTAAATGGTATATGTAGATCCTGGTTTTAATTTTTATTTCCTCATGGAAATACATATATATATATCAGAATATGGCCCTAAGATATAATATTTCTTCTTTTATCTATATCATGCTTATTATGGTGTTCTAAGTTATTATAATTTTTTCAAGAATTAAACAAAGGAGTTAAAATCAAGATCTTGAAGAGATATCTACATTCCTGTGTTTGTTGCAGCCCTGTTTACAATGGTCAAAACATGACAAAATGTCCATTGATGAATGAATGGATAAAGAAAGTGCTTTCGTACAGTTATACATACAGTAGAATATTATTAAGAGAGAGTCAAATCCTTCCTTTTGCAACAACATAGATGAACCTGAAAGGACATTGTGGCGTATGAAATAAATCAGACAGAGGAGAACAAATAATACATGACAGCACATAGAAAAGGATCTAAAATAATCAAACTCATGGAAACAGAATGGATAGGTGGTTGCCAGGGGCAATCAAAGGGTACGCAGTTTCAGTTATAGCAGGAATAAATCCCAGAGCACCACTGTACAATGTAGTGTCCGCAGTTCTCAATACTAGAGACCCATTGTACAGGTAACAATACCAGATTGTACACTCAAAGATTGCAGAGTGCGTGGTGCATTGGGTAGAGTTGCAGAAGTGAGCTGGAGAGTGGCGAATGGGTGCTGAGATACATTTATTCGGTGGCAAAGGCTCCCGAGCTTCCTGATGGGTTAGTTCTGCACAATTTCTGGAAGGGAGATCTGAACCACACACCTTTGTGAAACCAGAGTCCAAGAGTGGTGTTATGAATGCTGAGCATTATGCTGAATAATAGTAGAGATAGTGGGCATCCTTGTCTGTTCCGGATTTTAGTGTGAAAGCTTCCAGTTTCTGACTGTTTGGTGTGATGTTGGCCATTGGTTTGTCATGGATGGCTTTATCAGATTTCAATATAGAACGTCTATTCCTAATTTCTGTAGAGTTTTTTTTTATCATGAATAGGTGTTGGATTTTGTCAAATGCTTTTTCTGCATCTGTTGAGATGATCATGTGATTTTTGTCTTTGATTCTGTTGATATGGTGTATTACATATATTGATTTGTGAATGTTGAACCATCCCTGAATCCCTGGGATGAATCCTACTTGGTCGTGGTGTATAATCTTCTTGATAATTCGGTGCATTCTGTTAGCCAGTATCTTGTTGAAAATTTTTGCATCTATGTTCATTAGGGAAATTGGCCTGTAGTTCTCTTTTTCAGTTGGATGCTTTCCTGGTTTTAGTATCAGGGTAATGCTTGCTTCCAGGAATGGTTTGGAAGTACTGCTTCCTTTTCAATTTCATTAAAGAATTTGAGAAATAGTGGTATTAGATCATCTCTGAATTTCTTGTAGAATTCAGCTGTGAAACCATCAGAACCTGGGCTTTTATTTGTTGGTAGGTTTTTAATTACCTCTTCAATTTCAATCGCTGATATTGAGTTATTTAGTATTTTTATCTCTTCTTGATTCAATTTTGGTAATTCATATGTTTCTAAGAATCTGTCCATTTCTTCAGTGTTTTCCATCTTTTTTGAGTATAGGTTCTTGAAGTAGGTGCTGATGATCCTTTGGCTTTCTGTGACTTCACCCTTTTATTTTTTTATTGCATGAATTTGGGTCTTTCCTTTCTTTGATAAAATTGGCTAGGGGTTTGTCTCTTTTGTTTAGTCTTTAAAGAACCAACTCTTTGAAATCGAAGTGGGTCAAAGATCTAAACATTAAAACAGAAACAGTAAATCTACTGGAGAATAGAATAGGAAAAACTCTTAAAGACATAAAGGTAGGAAAAAAATTTATGAAAAGAACCCAGACTGTGTGGGAAATAATGCAAAGAATCAGTGCTTGGGACCACATCCTATTAAAAGGCTTTTTGCACAGCAAAAGAAATCACAATAGCGTGAGGCAAAAACCCACAGACTGGGAAAAAATTTTTGCCATCTGTCCCTCAGACAAAGGTCTAACATCTAGAATTTACAAAGAACTCAAAAAAAAATCAAACCTCCCAAATTTACAGACCCAATCCAAAAATGGGCATCTGAAATGAGTAAACATTTCTTAGACAAAGAAATAAAAATGGCAAATAAATACATGAAAAAGTGTTCAACATCACTAGTCATTTGAGAGATGCAAATCAAAACAACGTTAAGATTCCACCTCATTCCAGAAAGAACCTCGTATATGGAAACAATAAACCAATAACAAATGCTGGAGGGGCTGTGGGGAAAAAGGAACTCTCCTCCACTGTTGGTGGGAATGTAGACTGGTCCAGCCACTGTGGAAATCAGTATGGAGATTCCTCAAAAAACTACAACTAGAGGTTCCATTTGATCCAGCTATTCCTCTACTGGGGATCTTCCCAGAAGAATTAAAATCATCATACCACAGTGATATATGCACAACCATGTTCATAGCAACACAATTTGTAATAGCTAAGTCTTGTAAACAACCAGAACGCCCAACAACTAATGAATGACTATAGAAGATGTGGTTTTTCTACACAATGGAGTACTACTCTGCCATAAAAAAGGATAAACTAGAGACATTTGTAGGTAAATGGATGTACCTTGAGAAAATACTCTTAAGTGAAATTAATCAGGCACTCATGAGTACACATCGAATTGTTTTTCCGACATGAGAAATCGTAAGTGTAAATAAGGACAAAGAGGTGTAATAGATATTACAGAAAAGGAAGACAATATTCAAAAGAGAGAAGAACTAGAAAGGGAGAAGAGGGAAAAGGGAAAGAGGGAAAAAATGGGAAAATATAAATAAACCTTCTGTAAATAGAGAAGGAGGGAGCAGAAGGGAGGGGTCGGGAAGAGGGAGGAAAACCAAGATACATCATGTACAGGTACAAAATAACTATGATGAATGTGATCATTACGTATACAATGTACCAAAACATGTTCTCGGTTAAAAAAAATAAACAAAAACGCTGAGCAAGGAAAGTGTGCTAATGTTTCCTAAGAAGGAAACATTAAAAAAAAAAATCTATAAAATTCTGCTGAGTGGGAGTTAGGTCAGGATCAAGGGGTCCAACAGGTTTAGCCACGTTGAGAGTGTTGGTGACCTCGACAGTCAGTATTTCATTAGAGTGATCGGATGGAGGGAATTTGAGGGGAGAAAGCGAAGCCATTGTTTTTAGAGTTCTCTTTCAGAAAACTCTGGCCATAAAAGGAAACAGCAAGAAGTTGTAGCAAGAAAAGGGAGTTGTTTTATGTCTCAAGATGTTGAAGGGAATGAGTCTGTGTTCGCAGGGAGGCTGAAGGGAAGAAAGGAGAGGGCATCACAGGCAGAAGGGAGGGGTGAAGCACCTGAGGAGGGGAGAAGGATGAGATACCAGAACAGGTGGGAAGAGTTGGAACAGAGGAGGACACTTCCACCGCTGAAGCAAGATGAGGTGAGGATGGAGACCAGTCTGTAGATATGTGGATGTTGGAAGATGCAGGAGTTTCACTGTGGTTCCCCTTTCCTTAGCGTTTCATTAGGGAAAAACATGAACTAAAATGAGGTGTGGCAGAAAACAGGACTTAAAAGCTTAGAGAAAAACATTATTGTCTCTTATGCATCTCAATCAAAATTACTTTACATGGTGACATCGACTTGATTCAGAAGCATTTCAGGGTAACCATAAAGTGTCTTGCCTCCTTAATTTAGCTCAGAGTGGTTTGGCCGTGGGGTAGGGGTTCTTAAGGAAGACAGGCTCTGGCCAGTGTGTCTGGTTCAGGACCTGAATTGAGAAATCCTGGAGAAGGTCTGCAGTAGGAGATGGTGCTTGGACCAGGAGCTATTTCAGGTGACAGGATGGCACATTGCATTATTCATGGTTCTGTAGATAAGCAGTCATCTATAAGGAATTATACACATTTAATGACTGTTTGGACTTAGCACCGAGGAGGTGTGCTGTTTGGACTAATGACCTGCTGCTAGACTTATGACCTGTCTTTTTTTCTTTTTCTTTCTTTTTTTTTTTTGGTATATCTTGTTTATAGAGCCTCAGTGTCTTTTTTTGTGCAGCACACCTTGTTTATACAGTACTGTAATTTTTGTTGATTGCATGTACAGTACAGTCCTATAGTTTTATGTTCTGCTATACATTACGGTACTGCATGTGAGAGTTATGCAGATAAAAGTGAAGTCATCAAGTTGGAGTTTCCATTGACCATTTCTTTGTTCTGAGTATTGTGGTTTACAGACTATATAGACTGTCTCGTGTAGCTATCAGCTCATTTGACCTCATCAATCTCATCTCAGGAACAGAACTTGGTCATTAAATGAGGAATGTCTGTACAATGGAAGAAAAGAATTGAATTAGGAAACTAGATATGCACTTAAAGTCCTATTTCTAATCTGCAGTGTGAGCAAATAATTTAGTTCCTGAGGCTATTTTCCCCATCTGTAAAATAAGCAAAACATTAGACTTTCCATCTCATGAAGGTGTGTGAGACGCGATGATGAATGTTAGTGTACCGTGAAAGGCAGCTGTGCAAATGGCTGGCTGGTGAGACGTACAGTGTTGAGCTGGCAGCCTTGTTTCCTCTCCCAGCTTACTGCTTACTCATCCTCTGTGTGATTCAGCCTGAGTCATTTCACCTCCATTACACTGGGCCTCCATTTGCCCAGCCATAGAACTCCCTCACATGATGATTCTAAGGATTAAAAGTGCAGTAAGTTGAGGACTTTGGATGTAAATGTACCAGAGAAAGGTAATAGATTAGCCAGATTTTCCTATTCTTCACTGAGGGAAAAACTCTGTTTCTTCCATTAATCAGTGTCAAAGATGACCATTCTTGGCTTCATCGATAAAGGCCTACAATGAGCGCTTCCAATGGGCACAGCCTGGCACTGAGTGTTGTATGGAGAGGAGTCTAGTGAGACTAGTTGTAGCGTGATGCCTTTGGGGAACTCCCAGTCTGGTTAAGGAGATAGGACAGACCCAGGACTACTTTTAGGAATTGCATCCCAAAGGGCTGTTAGCTCTCTGTCTCTGGAAGCTTCCATTTACAAGACTGACCAAAGGAAGAAACTAGAAGCACATGCCCATATTGATAAGGATAGAAAAGAGGTTTGGGAGAGCACTGTGCTGTGCTTACCAGGACCACTAGATCTGCTCATTCTCCGTGAGCACCTGTGTCTACCATGGGAGAGGTTCAGATTCTCTGTAAAGCTGCTGAGGCATCTAATTGAGGGCACACACTTGTGACTAGTCAAAGCTTGTATCCCATCTGTTTTGATTCTGTGCCCAGAGGTTGCCTCCCTTTCGAGGATACTAGCTGCTTCGCAGATAATGATACACTGGAAGACCCTGACAGATCTTTTGCTCCAGAAGGTAGCTGTCTTGGGGCTCATCACAGTGATACTGCTTACTTCCTAGTCTGAATCTGTTCTGACACTCACAACTGAGGATGAAGGTGGCCGGTCTCCTGGGAATCTTTCGGCCAATATGAATAATTAGTCATTTGTCACTGTGCTAGGAAAAGACTATTGGAACAAGATAGTAAACTTGATGGAAAAATACTCTTTTGGTCAGAGAATCTTTCTGAAGGATACTGATTTTCTATAATAAAGCACTTGTTCTGCAGAATTTTCATCTTATTTCTGTTTTCCATAGTACTGTGATAACTGTGAAGGGTTCATATAAGAGTGAAATGTATAGCATTCTAAGGCAGGCTGTACAATCTTGAGCTTATGGGAATCACTCATAGCCTTTTCCCTAGCACTTTTAAATTTTTTAATTTTGATGCAGGGTCTCCCTAGGCTGCTAAATTACCCAGGCTGGGTATGAACTCATAATCCTCCTGTCTCAGCCTCCCAGAGTGCTGAGGAGAATATGTCACTTTTGCTAATCAAATGTCCTAGCACCAAAATTTACATCTAGGATGCCAATTCCCTATGGTTTACTTGAAATATAAGAGGCTGTGTCCTAGAGATGGTGTCTTAGTTGCTTTCTCATCAATCACAAGAACAAAATACCTGACACCTACAACCTGAAGGAGCAGGGATTTATCTTGGCTCATGAATTCATTCCGTGGTTGGCTAGCTCTAAGGCAGAAACAGGGTGGCAGAGGAGAATGGTGGAGGAAAAATTGCTCAACTCATGTCTACTAGGAAGCAGATAGAGAAGGGAGGATCCAGGGTCAAGACTACGCTCTTTCAGGTCAGGCCCTCACCGTGACCCACATCCAGCCAAGCCTCATCTCCTAACAGCAAGCCAGCTGTAGCATCCATTTATCCAGTCACCTTCCAGAATCCCCACTTCTGAATACAGGAGCCTTTTGGGGGACATTCCAGATCCAAAATGTAACATTCTACCCCTTGCCCCTCAAGAGCCTCATGCCCACCTCTTTATCCAAAACGCATTTAGTCCATCTATTAAGAGTCACCAAAGTCTTCACAGTTCTAGCACTGCTGAAAAGTTCAAGTCTAAAGTCTCCTCTGAAACTCAAGGCAAACTCTTAGCTGTGAACACCTATAAAATTCCAACAAAAAAGTGACATACTTCCCATTCCAAAAGAGCAAAATAGGAGGATAGGAAGGAATGGAACCAAAGCAAGACAGAAAACCAGCAGGGCAAACATTAAATCCTGTTGCTCCATGTCTAGCACCTGGTGCAAGCTGTGGTGAGATATGAACTCAAAGATTGTGTGGCCCTGCCCCTACAACGTTGCTGGTTACAGTTCTTATGGCTTCTGTCTAGGGTGACTCTGCTCACTTTCTGTAACTTCCTCAGCAGTAGTTTGACATTCCTGGTTTCTCCAACTTCCACTGGACTTTTGGCTTTATCCTCACAGCTTCATGCACTGTTTTCTTGGGGGCATACTGCCTGGCCTTCCAGGCCTTTTGATACCTGGATGGAAGCCTCCATAACCCACAACTCTTGCATTCTGGTTGCTTGTAAAACCAGCACCATGTGGATAATGCTAAGGTCTGCCACCAGCAGGGCAACAGCCAGCCTCCCTGGAACCATGGCTGCAGTGGACTTCTTGAGTTCCTGGATGGCTGACATGATTAAGTGAATCCTGGGGAACCAGTTCCCTATGTGGCCCTTGTTGGACCTTGGGCCCAGGAGCTCTCTTCTCAAAAGAAAGCTTTATGGTTTTGTACTATAAAGACTGGAAAAGATGGTCTTGCTGTTTCCTGAGATACCCTCAAGCCATCTTTCCTATTGTGCTGATGGGAAGCATTTGGCTTCTTTTTAATGCTAATCTTTTTAGCAACCAGCTTTGCAGATGCTTGCTTTCTGCTGAAACTGAAAACTTTTCACATTTGCTTTTTGCTCCTTATTTTCGCTGTAGATCTGGCTAAAAGTAGCCAGCAATACCCATGCCATAGTCTGAATATTGGACTGCTTTGAAATTTTCTCAGCTGGATTCATTAGTCCACCACCCTTAATTTCAGTCTCCCACAAAGTCTCAGGGCATGGACAATATGAAAACAACTTTTCTGCCAGGATGTAACACACATGACCTCTAGCCCACCTGCCATTGGAGCCTCTGTTCCCAAATGACAGCTCCTGAACCTGACTCTTCCTCTTTTCATTCCTACCAGCATTCTACTCTTCTGAGCTTTGACCAAAATCTCCTGTCAAGCTCAGCTCACAACATTCCAGGGCTTTTCTAGCTGGCATCTCCAAGTCTTTCCAAACCCCTCCAACACACCAGTTCCAAAGGCTTCTAAGTCACATGATTATAGGTACAGTCACAGTAACGACTTTACTTCTCCAGTACAAAATCTGTCTTC
The DNA here is from genome assembly GCA_004026905.1 of Hystrix cristata. Taxonomy (NCBI): domain Eukaryota; kingdom Metazoa; phylum Chordata; class Mammalia; order Rodentia; family Hystricidae; genus Hystrix; species Hystrix cristata. Next base: position 28,482 of record PVJO010019604.1, read on the forward strand.
CTTATCACTGGGACAAAATACTTGTTACCTACAACTTAAAGGAGGAGAGATTTATTTCGGATCACAGTTTCAGTCTGTGATTAGCTGGCTCAAAGACAGAAGCAGGATGGCAGAGGCATGGCAGAAGAAAAGGTGTTCAACCCACGGTAGCCAGGAAGCAGAGAGAGAAAGAAGGAGCTGAGGACAAGAATACATCTTTCCAGGCCACACCCCCAGTGACCCCCATTAGCCAGGCCCCATGATCCAAAGACCTTCCAGGAGCCCTGCCTCCAAACACATGAGGCTTTGGGGAAACTCTAGATTCACACAATAACGGATAGGAAGATAAAAACCCGAGTACAAATGCTCATCAACCCTCCCTTTTTAACTCAGTGCCTCCATCGTTTCTTCTTGGAACACTAGCAGCCGGGGGAGAGTCTGTCACCAACCTGGCATATTCGGTGGATAGGAAGACACTATTGACTCAGTCCCCACTCAGGTAGGGTCTAACAGTGTCTTGGAAAGAATGAGAATGAAAAAGCCACTGAGAAATAATTATGGATTTTTTTGAACTGGTACAAGAATAGCCATTTTTGTTTGAAAGGGCATTCCCTGCTGAAGGTTTGTTACCAAGAAGTGTGGAGCCCTAGGAGACTTTGGTTTGCACTTAGCAGGTGGTTGCTTGCTGGTGGATTCTTTTGACTCTTTGCTGAATAGTCTCATCACTGACATTATTTTTTGCAAACATACAATAAACCCATAAAAATTCACCCCCTGACCTTTCCCGTAGCTGAATGCATAGGACTCTTTCCTCACATTATTCACAATTCATTTATATTGAGTTGATCTTTAAAAGTTAAACTTCTCATTCAGAGAGTTGTAAGAAACAATTCAAAGCGATTTCATGTGCTTACTTCCTGCCTTTCCCCCCTCCTTAAGCTCCAGGAACCACTCATTTCTTCTTCTTGTGCCATAATTTTCTCATATCAAGAATTCGTGTAAATGCAATCAAAGTGTGTAATCTTGGGACTGATTTTTTTCAGTCTTTGGAGATTCATCCAGGTTATTGCGTGTATTGATAGTTTATAGCTTTTTGTTGCTGAATAGTGGTCTGTAGTATAGATGTATCACAGCTATTTAACCGTTGATCCTTGAAAGGATATTTGAGTTGTTTCCAGTTTTTTGGCTATTATAAATAAAACTGCTATAAATGTTTACGTACAGGTTTTATATGGACATGTTTTAATTTTTTCTGGAATAAATGCCTAGGAGCATAATTGGTGGCTTACGTGGTGGTTGCACATTTATATAATAAACTGCTAAACTCTTATGGAATGAGTGTATCATTTTACATTCCTACCAGCAATACACAAGTGATCTAGTGTATCTCCTTTCTCAGCAGCTTTTGCTCTGGTCACTGCTATTTCTTATTGTAACTGTTCTGATAGGCCTGCTCTGCTAAGTAAGTGTTAAACTCATTGTGATTTTAGTTTGGTTTTCCTTAAAGGCAAATAATGTTTAACATTTTTTCATGTGTTATTTGCCATCTGCATATCCTTTAAGTGAAAGGTTTGTTTTCCCCTTTTATTTATTTTCTAATTGGTTATTTCTTTTCTATTGTTGAGTTTGGAGATTAGATAATATAGATTACATACCCTAAATACTATTTCTTTGTTGGGTATGTGGTTTGCAAATAATTCCTCTCATTCATAGCTCTTAGACACTTGCAGACCAGAAGTTTTAAATTCTGACGAACTTCTTTTTTTCTTTATGGATTGTTCTTTGGGTATCAAGTCTAAGAATACTTTGCCTAGCTCTAGATCCTTAAGATTTTTTTTTTTACTCTTTTTCTAAAAATGTTTAGTGTTACATTTTGCATTTAATGCATTCACGAAGGGGATTCGTATCTCTTGCTGCTGGGTAGCTTGAGCCACCAGTGATGAATGTGTGACTGGGGGGTGGCTTGTACCATGGTGGTAGAAGTGGTACAGTCATGCATGGGACAGTCATGCGTGTACTGCCGGTGGTTCAAGCTGGCAGGAACATGTTAAACCTACAACCCCTTTTGAGTTAATTGTTATATGAGGTGTAAGACTTAGGTTGAGGTTTGTTTTTTGGCCTAGGAATGTCCACTTCCTCCAGCACCATTTGTTTAAAAAACTATATTTCCTCTAAAAGTTGCTTTTGCACCATGGTCAAAAATCAATTAGACTTATTGGTATGGATCTATTTCTGGATTCTTTGTTCTGATTCCATTAACCTGTGTGTCTGTTCTCTCAGTATCATACAGTCTTCCTTACAATAGCTACATATTGTCTTGAAATCGGGCACACTGTTTCTTCCCACTTTCATCTTTATTTTTAAGCAGATTTATTTTTTTTAATTTATAAAGAGAAAAAGTTTATTTTGGTTTGGGGTTCTAGAGGTTTCGTTTTGAGATCTAATGAGCCAGAAAGCAAAGGAGACAGAATGGGCTATGGCCCACAAACCCTTTTGTGACCGTGCCCTCAATGATTTAAGGACCTCTACAAGGTCCTGCCTTCTGAAGGTCCTACTAGGTTCCAGTAGTGCCACCCCAGGACCAAGCCTTGAATTCATGGACCTTTGAGGGTTGCTCATCCAACCACAGTAGGAGTGTGGTCTGTATTCCTTTTCAGTGCTATGATTTCTTATTGCAGGTGGAAATTCACTTGATGTTCATGAATTTCTTGGCTTCTGCCCTTTTCCCACTATTTCCTAAGCTTCTTATCTTTATCTTCTCTACTTGCTGCAGGGACTCTTTGAATTTATCCCTGCTTGTCTCTTGGAGACCCTCTCATTCATAGTTGCCATGTGAAGTACTGCAGTCTGCCCTTCCTATTGCTTCTGTGAGAAATTATCTCAAACTTAATGGCACATGTATTATCTTCAGGTCAGGAGGTCAAAAGCCTGAGTGGGTCTCACGGAACTAAAATCGGGTGTTGTGAGGGCTGTGTTCCTTTTCGTAGGTTTGGAGAATTAGTTTCCTTCCCTCTTCTAGCTTCTGCAGACCAGCTGTGTTCTCTGGCTTCTGCCTTCCTCAAAACTAGTTGGGTATTTCTTGTACCAAATTGCTCAGACTTACCACTTGCTCCTTCACACACATTTTTGTCTGTTTTTTATAAAAAATTATTTTTATTACTACAATATATGTTTGCAATACATAATGAATACATTCATTTTGAGGAGTTGGTACACACACGTATCACTGTAGCCCTTTTTACTTTTCCTTCTCCTCCCCCTCATCCCTAGGTCCACTTCTCATCTGCAGAAACTCCTACTTCCTTGTTTCCTATCATCTACCTTTTATTTTGCCCTTTAAATTATTTATATTTTGGATTTCTCATAGAGAAGCCTTTTGATATTTAAGATTCTGTGTCAGACTTATTTCACTTAAAATTATGGTCTCGAAGTCATCCATTTTTCTACAGATGATTCAAATTTATCCTTCCTTATGGATCAGTTATACTCCATTGTGTATATATGCCACATTTTCTTTATCTCTTCATCTGTTGATAGACATGTAAGCCATTTCCAAGATTTAGCCATTGTGAATTGTGCTGCTATAAACATGGGTTTGGATATATCACTGCAATATGATGTCTTTAACTCTTAGGCAAGGTACATAGAAGGAGAATAGCTGGGCCAAACAGAATTTCTGCTTTTAGTTTTTTTGGGGCATCTCCATACTGATTTCTAGAGTGGTTGCACTGGTTTACATTCCCATCAGCAATGTAGAAGAGTTCCTTTTTTCTAGCAGCCTCATCAGCGTTTGTTGTTACTTGGTTTCTTGATGACAGCCATTCTTTCTGGAGTAAGATAGTGTCTGAGTTAGCTTTCTTTTGTTGCCGAGACAAAATACCTGACACTCAAAATTAAGGGAAGAAAGGTTTATTTAGCTCACAGTTTGTAGATGTTTCAGTCCATAATTGGTTGGCTTCAAGGCAGGGTAGCCTGGCAGACAGGCAGAAGACAGCAAGGCAGGCAGGAGGACATAAGAAGCTTCTTTCTGCCTCTTATGTCTTATCCAGGCTGCCAGGATTAGAGGGTGCCAAACCAATCAGTTGATTGATTTAGTCATCAAACATCCTTAATCCCAGTATCACACACTCTTGATTCAGCCACCTCTGAAAAAGCCCCTCCTATGACCTTGTGAGGCTTTGTGGGGACATCTAGGCACAGACCATAACAGATAGAATCTCTGTGTTGTTTTAATTTGCATTTCTCTAATGGTCATAGATGTAGAACATTTTTTTCCCTTATACCTATTAGCCATTTATACTTCTTGGAAGTGTCTATTTATTTCAGTTGTCCTTTTTTGATTGGGTCTTTTCGTTTTGGGGGGGGGGTCTAATTTTTTTGAATTCTTTATATATTCTAGGTATTAGTCCTCTGGCAAAAATTTTTGCTATTCTGTAGGTTGTCTCTTCACTCTGTTGGTTGTTTCCTTTGCTATGCCGAAGATTTTAATTTGATATAATCCTATTTGATGATTCTTTGCATTATATCTTGTGTAACTGGGATTCTGTGCAGCAAGTCCTTACTTTGCCTACCTCTTCTACAGTTTTCCAATTTTTTTTTCTTCTGGCAGATTCAGTGTTTCTGTTTTTATATTTAAACCTTTGATCCATTTTGAGTTGATTTTGGTACATGGTGAGAGATATGGGTCTAGACTTGTTCTTCTGCATGTGGATAACTAGTTTTCCCAGCACCATTTGCCAGAGGCCATCTTTTCTCTGGTGTGTCATCCCCTTTGTCGAAGGTCAGGTAGCTGAATGTGCCTGAGGCAGTTTCTGCCTCCTCTATTCTCTTCTATTTGTCCACATATCTAATCAGCTTTATTGAGATGCTGTCAATTTACAAAAAATAAGAACAAGTCAAAAATAACAAAAAACCTGCATGTGTTTAATGTATATAATTTAATGAAGTTGAGCCACTTTATTCTTCTTATTCAAAATTGTTTTTTAGCTGTTCTATTTTCTTTGCCAAATAAATTTTAGAATAATCTTGGGTGTAACTGCGAAAATGCTTTCTAGGATTTTGATAGGAATCGTGTTAAACTTACACAATGTCTTTACTATTTGAATCTTTCAAGTTATGAGCACAGTATGTCTCTCCATTTCTCTGATCTCTTTTGTCCGCATTTGTTGTTTTCAGTGTTCAAGTCCTTTAAGTGTTTTGTTATATTTACACCTTAGTAATTTTTAGCAATTGTAAATGGTAGTGTAAAATTTTGGTGTCCATCTCTATTATATAGAGATACAGTCCTTTTTATAGGTTTAGATTGCATTGCA
>PVJO010019605.1:0-33809 GCA_004026905.1 Hystrix cristata
AGCCTATAGAATAAAGTTTGCCAGCTATTCCTTGTACAGAGGACTAATATCTAGATTATATAAATAACTAAAAAATACAGACTCTCCAAAATAAAAGACCCAATCAAAAAATAGGCAACTGAAATAAACAGTTGCTTCTCAGAAGAAGTATAAATGGTCAAAAAACACATGAAAAATGTTCCAACATTGCTGGCCATTAAAGAAATGCAAATTAAAACTACACTGAAATACCATCTGGCCCCAGAAAGAATGATTATCATCAAAAAATCTACTAATTACAAATGTTGGCAAGAATGTACAGAAAAAGTGACTCTTCTACGTTGTCGATGGAAATATAAACTAGTCCAACCACTACGAAAATCAGTGTAGAGATTCCTCAAAAAAGTGAAAATAGAAATTCCATTTGACCCAGCTATCCTCCTGCAAGGTATCTTCTCAAAAGAGTTAAAATCAGCATATTACAGGGATACATGCATACCCATCTTCATAGGAGCATAATTTATAAAAGCTAGATCTTAGAAACAGTGTATATGGACATCAACAGATGAATGAATAAGGAAAATATGGTCTTTAGACACAATGGACTACTACTCTGCCATAAAGAAAGATAAATTTGAGGCATTTCTAGGTAAATGATGCAGCTTGAGAACATAATGTTAAATGAGTAAGTCAGACATACAACACAGGAGAGAGATAAGTAGGAAGTAGGGAGAAGTTCAAATAATTCCCCAAATTGCCTATTCTATTATTTCAAAAATATTTTAATATATGTGTTAATCCATTTCATTTATGCTATTACGTTCTCTTTGTTGAAAAGAAAGTTTTGTGTTATGTTTGTTTCTTCTTTGTAAGAGAATTTTTTTGTCTACATTTTGTACTTTGAGTAACTACTTTGAATGATACACAGTGTATTATCTATTGTTATTATTAAATTTTTTTATAAAATAAAAATAATTATAAAGAAGAGCAGCCAGTCCTGTAACTGACCTCCACCGTGCACTCATCTGCCCTATACCTGACTGTGGAGTGGCAGGGGTGTGTTCTGGTCCCACTTGCACCCTGCCTATAAACTTCATCTTGTGTTTCAGAAGCAGTGTTCCACAGGAGGGCAGATTTCCTCCCATCATGATAAAGGAAAGCAAATTTAGAAAATGTTGTTGAGACTGGGGATGTGGCTTATTGGTAGATCATTTAACTGGCATGTGCAAGACTCTAGGTTTGGTTCTCAGCATGACTAAATAGTCACGGACACACACACACAGTTCTTATAATAAACTATTAACCTCTGAATGGATTACATCTCAAAATTAATACCCAATAAAGAATATACCAGCAAATGCTTTCAGTTGATCAAAATGACTCACAGAGATGATTACTGCATGGCTTCCCCACGTTAGCCTGATAGATTCAAGACATCCACATTTAAAGAAAGATGGGGCAAATGCGGAGAGAGGAAATTTTTTTTTCCTGAATTTTGAGTAAAGGTAGCATACAATGCTGACAGAATTAGATAGGAAAGAAACTAGTAAGTTTTTTGAAAGCATTTATTTCTCCCTTTTCAAAAATAAACCTGAACTAAAATATTGAGGGTTACTAGAACCCATAATGAGCCCTTGGGCTTTTAATATTCCATAGGAAAGAAGTGGCAGAAAGCTGCGAAGGCCCACTTCCAATCTGGCCAAGAGGGACAGAGAAGAGGAAGAATTTCAGAGAACAGTGGAAAGGGAGCTCCTCCCTGGGACCAGAGTCAGGAGCCATCCTCGGCCCTGGGACATTGGTCCCATAGCACGTCTGCCAGCAGGATTTCAGGATTGCTGCAGGCCTGCCTCTGATGCGTCTCCCAATTTTACCCTTACTGAATGATAGTTGATTTTGGTTACCAAATTTTTGTCCCACCATTGTTTATATAAAAAAGGAACTATTGTCTTTCTAGCTCATAGGTCTTTCTGAATGACGAGGCACATTTTAAAGCAACTGACGGGGGTATAATAATTTATTTTTACCTTAATGTTAGGAGCATCCTTCATTGAATAGCTCATTGAATGATCATTGTATTTTATTTCCTATAGAGAAAGAATAAAATGATGCCCTGCTACTTGGCCCATCAGTGTTCAATATTTATAAACAATAATATTAATAATGTATATAGCTTAATGTTTTAGAGGTATTCTAGGAACAAATAAAAAAGATTTGTTTGTGATTGCTGAATAAAATGTAGATTTTGAGTTTAACAACCTCAGCAACCTTGATAATAGAAGAGAAAATGAGTCAATGGAAGGAGGTAAAATTGCAAGAAAAGCAAGAAAAGAAGTGTATGGTTATAAGTCTTATCTCATGAAGTAGGTAGTAGAGAGATACTGAAAATATTAGCAGGCAAGAGATGACAATTTATGTATATTAGAGTTACAATGCCAACACAGATAATAATAAAACTATAACATTTTAGGGAAAGAGAAGAAAATTTTGCATGTGATTCAAATATTTTATTCATAGTGAAAATTTCATATGCCTTATCTAAACTACATAAGTAAAAAATTTTACATATAAACATTATTTAGAGTTATGCCAAAAGAATTAAAAGAAGAAATTATGGTAAAAATTAAATCTGGTTATTGGTACTAGAAATAAGGAGAGGTGGAACAAGAGACTGTTTATATTCATATTTTCCATCCTATTGTAGTCATTGCTATGTGGATATATTTAACAAAAACCACACATAACACCTGCCATTTTTACAAAGAAACTTTTTAAAAAGTGTTATTGAAGTGTACCAAATGCACTATAAAGTGCAAAAGTCTCAAGTGTACAATTTAAGATCAAGATACAAAACATTTCTACCACCTTAGAAAGCTCCCTTCGCCCCTCCCAGTCAACACTGCCCTCAAGTTAACCCAGCCTCTAAGAAATCAAGAACTCCGTCAGGCAAAACAACAAATTCAAAATGCCACAAAATGGAACATAAGCAGGAAAACTATAGGTTCCCCAGAAGCAAAAGTTACACATCTTCATTTGATCTTGAGTTAAAGGCATTCCTCAGACATCTCTTTCAGCTTCTCTAGGTCATGGGTTTAGCTGGAGGAAGGCCTATCAGGAGTGTGAGTAGAAACTTCAGAACAGAGCTGACATACGGTCCTGACACACAGGTCCATGAAGCCACACCCACGTGTGAGATGGTGGTTAGTTTGGACACAACCCATCTTCACCCCACATCCAACCATCAGCAGGAATGCTGTAGACACTGAGGTGAACCTGTTCTCTCTGAAAGGGAAATCATCACATTAAAGTTACCTAAATGATAAACTACTCTGAAAGTTAACAGAAAATCCCAAATGCTATGGAAATCGTGTCTTAACTGGAGGACATTTTAAAACTTCTCGTGATAGAGCATTTTATGGCATTAGTCTGAAGCAAGAGGAAGGAATGAGTCTCCTGGGATGAAGGAATTACCCCTGGAGCTGTGACATTTTTTTTTCTCTTGCTATGGAATCCTCTGTGGCCTGGGGTGCGATACAGACAGAACTACATTTTTGTGTATCTCTAAATTGTTTCCCTCTCCTTCCTCCCTAAACACTTACACTAATGTATTAACCCCATAATGTAAACATCTTCCTGGCGCCTCTTCTGGAAAGCCTCTATCCCCTCCCTCCCTGATCTGGGCACCTCTTCAATCCTCACACACCTCTTATTTAATATACACCCCAGCCACTGGTCTGTGGGCTTCTTCAGTAAGGATTCCATGTTGTCCAGCATGCTGGCCTCAGAGACTGACCTAGGGGATATATTTGTTCAGTAAGACAATGAACAAGCAAGTAAATGGGGTAACTCAGCCCCCCATCTGTGCTCATACAGTAGCTTTAACTAAGGTAAGTGTGTAATTTATTCTCCTGTGAGCCACCTCAGAGTGCAAAGAGTGCTCAGCGGACAGAACATTGTGTTCATGTATTATCTGGATCTGCTCTGAGCAGCTGGGGACAAGATGGTCATTCTGGTTTTAGTCCATCCTACCCAGCCTGGTTTTCCTCCTCTGTCACTGTATGATGGGAGTCTGTTAGTGACCGTTTTATCAGTATATCAACTACCTGAGATAATCAACTTCTAAAGAGGGAAGAGTGCTTTTGGATCACAGTTTTGGAGGTTCTAGTCCATGGTAGGTTGACCCTGTTGCTTTTAGTCCTACAGTGAGGTGGCAGAGCAGAACCATTCACCTCAGTCAGAAAACAAAAGAGAAGGAGAAAGGGGCAGGGTTCCCACTATCTTCCTTAGAGGCACAAGCACAATGACCTAGAGACCCCCCACTGGGTTGCACCATCACCCAACACCACCAACGGGGGGCCAAGCCTTTAACAAAAAGAACTTTTGCGGGGATACTTACACCCAAACTATAGCAGGGAATGAACCTTTCTACTATTCTATGTTATTTATGAACAATGCAGCTCCTTTTGTTTGATACTGAGCACTCTGGGTCGTGCAGTGGGACTGACACTTGGGATAGAGGTCAGAACTAGAGATAACACATAGTCATTCCCATTCACATGGGGTTGGAGGGTGGGGAGGTCATAGAAAAGGGTCAGATCCAAAGAGAGGCTGCTGGCTGAGATGACAGAGGCTCAAATTCAGGTACAGTGATACCTCGGTTCACGAATGCTTCTGTTCATGAATAATTCGGTTCACAAAGAGAAGCATCTGGCAAAATGTTGCTTGCGCTGGCAAACTCCATGTTGGGTGATGAAAATGACTGCGGCCATCTTCCCTGCTCTGACACGTAGTCATAGTTTCCTCTAGTAGAGATCACAGCTGCAGACAGACCTGTGCGCACTTGCTGTGAAGCTTTTTGTGTGCTTTTTAGCACACACACAGTACCGTACAGCGTGCTATTATTCAATCCAGCATGGCACCAAAGAAAGTGTAGAGCAAGTATGGTGGCAAAAAGGAAGCACAAAGCAGTAATGAAGATGACAAGAAAGCACAGAGCAATTATGAGTTAAGTGAAGTTAGTGTTCTCACTTCATACTATACTGTACTCCACTTTGTTTTATATTTTTGTGGTTAAAAAATACATTAGATTCAGAATGGATTAACTTTATTTACAATGAACCTTATGAGAAAATTTGATTCAGTTCACAACCAATTCGGTTCATGACTAGAATCATGAAACGAATTAAGTTCCTGAACCGAGGTACCACTGAACCTGCACACAGAACATACTGGGAAAAAAAGGGTTGAGTCAGAGGACTCACTGTGTTGTTTCACATAAATTACATTCCTCGTCCTTTGAAACTCTGTGACACGGGGAGATATTGTTACTCCTACTTTATGGATGAGCCCGTTGAGGCGCAAATTGAAGAGACTGTATGTCTCATACATCATAAAGCTGAAAACGCAGAACAAAGATTCTAAGTGAGTTTGGTGGAATGCTAAAGCCCACGACCCTAACCAGGGTAAGGTGATGCCAGGAGGGGAGAAGAGAAGTTCAGGAGAGAGAGCATGCTCAAAGAAGTCAAAGCAAGAGAGTGCAGAAAAAGGTCATTGCATTTAGTACCTGGGAAATCAGCCATCGCTTCCACTGGCCACGTTGCAAAAGATTAATAGGATGAATGGAGTGGGGAAATGGACACAATGATGTAATAAAATGTAGGTACCGGTTTATGACTTCATAAAATGCAACATATTTATAAATTGTTATGGTTTATATAACTAGAGGTCCCCCCCACAAAGCCTTGTATGACCATAGGTGAGGCTTTTGAAAGGTGGTTGGATTTGGGGGTGTTATAACTGACTTGCTGTTAGGAGGTGGGAGCCTGTCGGAAGAGGTAGGTCACTGTGGGTGAGATTTGGGAGGGTATGTCTCCCCTTCTGGCTCCTCCCCTGACTCCCTACTTCCTGGGTGTCAGGATACGGGCAGTTTTTCTCCATTATGCCCCTCTGCCATGCTGTCCTTCCTTGGAGCCAACCAACTGTGGGCTAAACATGTGAGCCAAAATAAACTTCTCCTTTAAATTGTGGGTGCCAGGTATTGTGTCCCAGCGACAAGGAGAGTGACTAAGACATTAATATGTGTACATATGTACATGTATGTGTATGTACTTCGGCTACATTACCAACCCTATGGTAGGATTTTGTTGAGCAATCCTTAGATGATTTCTTTCTTCTGCCATTTATGGATAAACTGTAAAATACAATGAAAATATGTGAACTGTGAGCGCTAAGAGACTAGGAACCACTTCTTCACCACTTCCTCTGATTTTAGCACTACACCAAGATTTCCAATATGTGATGAGTTAATAAATGGAAAGTGGATAAAAAAGGCATGAATTAGCCAAAGTCAGAACAAGAAGAATGGCTCACGTTTGTATCTTGTTATTTACCAATAGTATAGAGTTACGATGCTGTTTACCAAAGGACAAGGAATCCTCTTACATAGTTTTTCTTAGGGTCTAAAAACTGTGACAGTGAATATAATTTTTCATTTTTTCCATTTTCCCCCATCAAATCCGTTCCTCACTTGCCACTCCTTATTTCCCTCTTAAGTTAATCTAAATTTCTTCCATATCCTTTGATTCTGCATCTGCTAACTGATAGACTCATTTTTCTACCTATCTACACATCTGACAGGAAACATTTTCAAAATACAATTATAAGAAATTAAGGGGGAAAAAAATGAAGGGTCTTGAGTAGACACATTCATGAGCCATGGTGACTTACTGTCCTTCAGAGACAGAACACACTCACCTTTCTGTGTTGGGCACTCAGAGGGCACAGGAAGGATAATTATGAATTTGGTGGTGGGTCCCAGGAAGATCCACAGAAAAAGAGGGTCTTAAATACAGTCCCAATAATAATGAGAGGAAATTGACAGAAGGCAACACTTAGTAAGATAACACATGCGCAGAATCAATAAAAGGGCAACAGGAATTAACACCTAAGCTGATAAAGCACAGATCACCAAGGAGTCTGCATTTTGAAAAAAAAAAAAAAATCTCTGGGGAATGTAGCATATTCCAAGATACTCAACAGACATAGTTTTCTTAGAAATAAATAATTCATTGTATTTTGTACATAATTGTATATACTACATCTGCTCTCTTCAACCCCATTGGCCAGGCCTCATCCAACAAGATTCTTTTTAGATAATATTTATGAGTTTTTTAGTTATATATTTTTAGATAAGCACAATAAATATTTTTAAGAAACTATTCGTCAGTATTCATTTGACTATGTCCAACCTATAACCTGCAGACCACTTGCTTTCTATTACTGTTATAATAAGAAAATATTTTAAAATAAACAAAGTTTGTTACTTGTATACATTAACTATATTATGTATTTTATATGCTACCCACCAAGAACTCCCCTTCACTAAGTGTCATCCAGCTAAGTGAGGCACCAGCGCCCTGGACATGTCTGAGAGATGACCCTAGTAGGCAACGGGACGGAGGACTGCTAGGTACACCCCCAAGTTTTCTGTCCCCAGATCCTTTTCCAAGACAGCCAGCCTCTGATGGGCCCTACACAAATTAGAAGAATGTTTAATCTTCTCAGGAACAGATTTTCCCACTTTCTTCACTTCCCCCATGCATAGAAGGGAGAACCCCAGAGGAAATGAGTTTCTTTCAAACGCAGGCCTTTGGAAATGGATGTGTTTTTACAATATTTAGATTATAAAGATGAAATAGTATTCTTTTTTATACTATACAATTCTTACCAGTCATGACTTAATTGGTGGCAGTGGAATCCCATCCTTAGAGAATGTGTGGTTTCAATTTGAGTTCTAAGAAGCAAGTTACCGGGTTTGAATCCAACACTTGGAAATGAGACAAAAGAATAATGCAGCTCTTCAAGGCTACACTGCAGCGTTATCCAACAGACCCAGGGGAAGACTATTTAATTTTCTAAGAGAATAACCATTGTTTGAGGTACTATTTACTATGTATGAAGGCCTAGACTCAGTTGTTATATGGTAACTGATAGATTTTTATCAGTAAAGATGTAAATAATTTCTGATAGAGCAGATAACTCCAAGGCTAGACCTATAAGACATTAAATTTTATGTCTAATTTCATAAACTTACTTAAGACTCCTTCCTCAACTAATTATATAAATGTCCATTTCTCACAAACTCTTAAACTACCTTTACCAATTTTTGGTCCCCTCATTAATGAGTCAAATATTGACACATACCTACTCTACATTTAGATAAGATGTTCTAAACTGCTTCTTAAAAATATGTGCAATGACCTTATCCATGTAAATTTGTGCAAGCTAAAATCTTTGTCTCAGTTTCTATACCTACGAAATTAGAAGAGTATTAATACCTATTTCACAGGGTGGTCTTAATTAAATTAGTTAATATTCATAAGGCACTTTGAACCATGCTGTGAAGAAATAAGTGCAGTATAGGTGTTTGTTACATAAATTTAAATAAAAATCTTTAGAAATGATTTTTGGATACTCAGACTAGCTCATTATATGGAATATTTTCCTACCTCTTAACCCTCATTTTCCTATCTCTGGGTCACTACCAATGTGAAGCGGAGAACTGAGATTTCCAAGAAAGAGGGTAAAGAAGTTGTCAGGCACCGGGGAGATCCAGGTTTTAATGGAGAGAAGATTTTAGTGGGAAAGTTGCCCTTCTCCAACAGAAGGCCTGTTCGGAGGAAGTTCTATTACAGGCTTGCTGATAAGATAGGAAACATTCGACTTTTAGAGTGGAAATTTTGCTCTGTAATTCCGTAGATGAGGACAAAGACGGAGAGACGCTTAACTCCTCCCGAAAGTTCTCACGTCAAACTCTGGAGTATGGCACAGAGACAACGTCCACATTATACTTCAGGCCCCTCCAAGAATGTTACGATTTTAAAAAGATGTTGGAGAGGGGAAGAAAGGAAAAGAAACGAAGATGGGAAAGTTAAAAAAAAAAAAAAAGAGAGATAAGCTTCTCCGACCCTTTCCTATTTTCATTATTTTGTCGAAGGGTAGATTTGATAGATACAACCTACCTTGGGTCCTCTTGAGGCCACCAATAGTATTTTATATGAAATTTTATTTTATAAACTTTATATAACATTAATTTTATATAAAAGCTAGTATTTGTGAAAACCTAGGCACTTTAAAAACAACAGCCATCAGTAATAACAACAAACACATATAATACCATGTGCTAGGCACTATTTTAAATGTTTTACATTACATCATCTACTCAATCGTCCCCAAATCATCTCACAGAGGAGAAAACATATGCACAGAGAGGTTAAGTTATTTGTCTAAGGAATCACTCAAATAGTGAATAATGGTGCTTGGATTCAAACAGAAGCATGCTAGCAGTAGAGCCTCTGCTCTGTATTATGATTAAGGTGTGGTCCGGAAAAAATCTTTTATTTTTGCACTACTCTCAAAAATTCAATAGTAGAACTTTCTTCCCAGCCTCTGAGCAACATCCTTGATCGGAGGCAGATCCCACAAACTGACTAATCACTCCGCATAGCAAAAATCTGATCTGCCAGTGGAAAGTCAAATCCATACTAAACATTGTATGCTTCTTGATGGAAGTGCACATCACCTCCAACACAACACTTCTTAGGAAAAATGGAGCCTAACTGCTGGTTGTAGAGAAATACGCTAAGTGATATTATGGGAATACACGGGAAAATTCAGAATGTGAGAAGCTCTATGGAATGTATGATCTATTTTCTTTAACATAAATTTCAGGAGGGTGGGGAGGGATTGGAAACCAAGAGATTAAAATATCTTAAAAGACTATTATGGATAGATTGTGTCCCCCTCAAAGAAGATATACTGATGTTTCGTCACCTGCTACCTGTGAATGTAGCCTCATTTGGAAGTAGCATCTTTGCAGATACAATCCCAGTTATGATGAGGTCATCAGGGTGGACCCTACCCAATATGACTGGTGTCCTAATAAAAACAGGAGTCAAGAAGACACACACACAGGGGACGATGATCAGTAATAACAAGCAGAAACTGGAAGAAGCAAGGAAGGATCCTCCCAACGCACCTTCAAAGGAAGCATGGCTCTTCTATCAGCTTAGATTCAGGCTTGTAGCCTCCAGAAATGTGAGAGAATAAATTTCTGCTTTGCTGGATCACCCCATTTGCAATATTTTGTTCTGGAGCCCTGGGGAACTAATGCAAATGTCAATAAACCAATGTAAATACATGGACTTTGGATTCTTTTTTTTTTTTTTTTTTTTTTTTTTTTTGTGGTGCCGGGGATCGAACTCAGGCCCTTGTGCTTACAAGGCAAGCACTCTAATCACTAAGCTAAACCCCCAGCCCTCTGGACTTTGGATTCTAATGGAAACAAACTCACTCTAAAACTATTATGAGAGTCTGATTAGATGTGTGATGATATTAAAGAATTATTGGCAAATATTTAGGGGTAATAATGATGCTGTAGTGGTGCTTAAATAAAGATTCCATATGGCTTAGGAAGACCCAAACCTGAAAACTTTATAAGATAAAATGTTAAGATATCTTGGATTTGCCTCAGAATAATCCGGGAGATAGGGAGTGGTTGAGATTGTAAGAGAACCAAGGGTGTCCACAAACTGATAATTAGTTGAGTGATAGGTACATGGGAGTTTATTACACTAGTCACTCTACTTTTGCGTGTATGTTTAAAATTTCTCTCAATTAACTTTTTTTGGGGGGGACACACTGGGGATCAAACTCAGGGCCTTGCACTTGCTAGGCAAGCGCTCTACCACTTCAGCCAAATCCCCAACACCTAACATGTTTTTAAAAGTCAATTCAAATTCAAATCCAATCTTTAGAGCATTTAAAAATTGTCATTTCTTTTATAATTTATCTTCTACCTTCATGTTTCCCACCTCCAAGTTTAGGCTTACGATCCTAGCAGAGAAAGAGGGTAGTAGAATGTGAAATTTTTTTCTTTTTCTCTGGCCCAACCCTTACTTCTAACTTCCCCGGGTCAGATCAAGGAGGAAGCAGTAGAAGCTTCCTTTGTTTGTTAAACGTCCTCGTCAGTGCGCAAGCACAGTTCCTGTCTTCTCTTTCACAGGATGCCAAACACACGGGTGAGGATTTGGGTACTATCGCATTCCTAAGGAAAATGTCCTCTTCAGCTGATCCCTTACAGATACTCCAAGTTCTCACCTCAGCTATACGGCCCCAGGATATTCAACCAGTTCCCTTCTTTAGAAAACAGTTCCTTTTATTGATTGGTCTTTTCGAGATGAATCCTTTTTTGTTAATTCATACTGCCAGTTTTATTATAGTGCTAGAAACACCAATACATGTCATGTAGGAAATCTTTTTGGTGTCTATTGGGTAAAATCTTAGACTTCTATAATCTATAATCTGTAAGATTACACTTTATTACCAGTCCAGCTGATGCTTAGAGAATGCAATTATCTTCTGCACTAATATTTTTGTTAATAAGATATGAATTAAATTATAAAATAGTTTGGTGGATGAGAGTTTTTAACAGCTTTACTGACATAAAATTGTACAGAAGTATATTTAAGGTATACAACTGGACATTAAGAGATATACACACACACACACACATTGTGAAATGATCACCATAATCAAGCTAATTTACATATCTGTTACCTCTACATGGTTACTATCATGTATGAGTGTATGTATAAAATATTGGCCTTAAAAGAGAAGGAAATCCTGATCCTGCCATTTGTGACAACCCAAATGGTGCTAGAGAACATTACTTTTTTTTTGGGGGGGGGACAAAACAATACACAGAAAGAAAAATACTGCACGACCTTACTTGATGCAGAATATAAAAGAGTCAAATTCATAGAAGAGAGTAGGATGAAGGTTGACAAGGGCTAGAAAAAAAGGAGAAATGTGGAGATGTTGGTCAAAGGATACAAAGTTCCATTTATGCAAGATAAGTAAGTTCTTCAAAGCTCACACACAACATGGCGACTAAAGCCATCAAGACAACTCTTACTGGTCACTTCCTGAGACACTGCCAGTGCCTATAAGGAGCCTCACTAATCCTTGGCCCCCAAATGAAGTCACTCCCTAAGCTGCTCTCTGCTAGTTTGCCCTTTCATTTCCCTACACAGCAGCTTCCAGTTTCTTTGAACTCCAAGAACTCTTTGCAAGAACTCTGCTCTGCTGGCAACCCAGGAAGTATAAGAGGGTCTCTCCCTTCTCTTCAGCACACCCGGTCTCACTAAGTCATTGTTTTGTGTTGTTCCACTGCATACTCTGTGCCTACAAATTCCTTTCCAGTGCTTTTCTTCAGAGTACCCTCTATGCTACTGTCATGCAGGTGATTGGAGAAGAGAACAAGACTATATGTGACATCTCTTAGCAAGCCCTTCAGAGCTCTCTTAAAACATATCAGCCATCTCCCCAGGTTCTTCAACCAAGTCAAGGAAAAGTTCCCTTCTATATCCTGAGATTCTTCCAATCCTAACAACCGCCTTTTAGGTGCATATTTTTCACAGGAAAAGAAACAGATGCTCAGAGATTTATTCAAGATCACTTGTACCTGGTAGAACTTGGATATGAATCTGAGGTGATTCACCTTGAACCCCACACCCTTTATATTAAGTTCAGATTTTTCTGGCTCACAAGTTCAATCAACCAAAAGGCAATTTTTTCATTTTCCATATAAAATATTGTACCTTTTCCCAGTGAGCTGCACAGAACTGTGTTGAGTCCTGTTGCCAGAGAGATACATTTTCCACAGACAAACTGTCAAACTGCTGGAACAAAAACAAGCAAAATATTATCTGCCAAGGAATACAGCAGCAGATTAAGAGCAGTAATTTCTGCTCTTTTCATAGCATCTGTATAAACAAGATATTGAGAATATTAACTTTCAGTCTATAAGCCTGCATCTGAAAAGTTGCCTGATTTTTGTCCTGTCTTTCTGGCTCTGCTACCCAAACACCTGTCTGGTTACTCGCCAGTCTTCAGAAACTACAAAAAAGCACTCCCCAGGAGACAGAAACCTGTGATCCGCATGTTTCCATTACAAGGTTTGGGAGGGCATCCTCTTGTCCCACAAGAAATTCACAGTGTGCCCTACAAACTGTAGAAGTCTGAGTATTCCAAGGCTGCCCTTCTATCCCATCCAACTCAGACCACTTTTATCACCCTCCCACCTTTAGACTTCCAAAACCAAATCCTGCGCTGTGCAATTCTAATAAGATCTTCCCCTGCTCTGTATGTTTTGGTGCTTGTTCTTTTCCCTTCTGTGATCCCCACTGTACTATGACCAACTTGGGGGTGGAAAATATTGCCTCAGTCAACCTTGTGCCCTTGTGCTAACTCAAGCCAGCACACAGTAGGTTTTTGTAAGAGTTAAAGGAATAAATGAATAAGTAAGTGAGCAAGAATGTCACTGTGTTCCAAAGTTCCTACACTGCAAGCTCACTCTGTCCTCTGAGAATGGAAGAGCAGGCTGCCCACCTGCAAGCTGGCTGGGGTGGGAGCCTAGCAGATGTGCATGAAGCCTGCATGAAGCTGGCTCTGGGCATCACCAGCCACAAATCGCTCAAGCCAGAATCCAAGACCACTCAATCCCCTCATGCTGCCCCTCACTCTGACACGTATGATGAATTACCATATTCTGTCAATTCTCAAGACCTGAAAGCACCCAAATCTGCCTCCTTCTCTTGCTCTGTCCTCACTGCCACCCCTAAACTTCAGGGCTGAATCATTTTTCACTTGATGTATTAGGTAGGTAAGAGGCTGAACTGCTGCAACTGAGAAACTCTAATTCAAAACATTGATTATCTCTAATTGAAGGTATCTAATTCAGTGGCAGACTTCGAAATAGTGTCTCAATCCGAAGCCCAGGTCCTTAACCTATGCTGGTGTTTTCTAAGACGTTGAAGAAATTTCTAAAAGTAGAACTAGGAGAGTATATTATTCATGGTTCTTTTGCATGCAAATCCAACTTAAGTTTTAAAAAGTAGGAGAAGGAATTTGTCGGTTCCTGTAACTGAAGAGGCCAGAGGATCACTACTTACAGGCACAGCTAGAACCAAGCATTTGAATGGTGTTATCGGGAGCCAACTCTTACCTCTGCTTTCCTTTTGTTTGTTGGCCTCATTCCTTTCCAGTCCACATGATTCTGTTGGCTCCAAGGCTCGGTCCTAAGCTCTGCAGACTTAGAAACTTGATCTGACCAGGGTCAAGAGTCAATGAGACTCAAGGAAGCCAATCTATGCCAATGACAGCACCCTCGCAGGGTTCCTAGGATGTTGTTTTATTAATTTACAGTGAAACATTTCAGATGAGGACATGTAGCGAGCTGTAGTTGATGCTCTCTTCTCTGAGTACTGGTTCCTGAAGCTTCCCTGTGGGGTGGAGAAGACTTCCATGTGTCCTGAGGAGACCCAAGCCCTGAAATTCTTCTCCATGGACACCTCTGCCTCTGAGAAGAATTCTCAGAGAGTTCAGGGAGCCTAATGGCAGAGCCCTGGAAGACCTGAGATGCTTTCTTTCACTTATTCATTTGACCATTATGGAAAGCCTACTGAGGGCTGGCTTAAGCTAGCATCGGAATGCAAAATTGATTAAAGCACATTCTCTCCCCTCCAGTCACTCACAGTGTGAGGGTGACTGATGAGATAACAGTAAATCCCAACCCAGAGCAGCTGAAGACCTTATTAAAATTAAGTGCAAGTTGCAGCGAGGATGCCCCTGGAATGATGAGATCCTGGGCTGTTCTGCCATTTACCACACTGACTTAGATATCATCCGTGCATTCACCTGTCTACTATGAGAATGTGAACCTTGTAAGGGAAGACACCGTGTCCTATTTCTGTCTGTATTCCTATCACTTAATATACAGTATGGAAATAGTGTTTGATTCTATAAATGGAAGTGAGAACATAAGAAGGAGGAATTCTTTTCAGTATTTATTAAACACTCACTGAGTTTAAGCATCTGTTACAGATGTGAGTGAAACACGTTCTTGTTGGAAAGGGTCCAGGGCAGTGAGTTCTTGGGAAGCCAACTTAGAACTCTAAAGAACTGGACTGTGTCTAAAGACCAAAAGTTCCCTCTTACTGTTTCCTAGAAGAATTGAGCCTGAGCAAGTCAACTTACTACCTTTCTCTGCCCTGCGATTGAACAGAAAAATATCTCGCTAGAGTAATTTGCAAGCAAGAATATGTATTGAATTTTTCCTCCAATTATAACATTCGTGAAATCCAATCACAATTCCACTTATTAATAGTCATTAGTGGCCTATAAATAACGCACAATCCTTTAGGTACAGAAACTAAGCTATGAGCTTGTTTGAAATGTAAACAGCCTATTCATGAATTTGCTAATTGTATTTCCATTTGGCCTTTAGCCAAGCTTCATTCCCTGGAAATGGCCAATGATAGAAATGTTATGTCATCTAATGATGACTCCTGGCTGGCAGGTGAAGAGCTGGGATTTGTAGATGTATAATACAGAAATCTACAAACTTCTTTCATTCATTTACTTAAATTTCTGTCGAGTTCTGCAGTGTTCAGGGGCAGTTGGTGGTACAAGTATGGACACAAACAGGATCACCCAGGTAAGAACTTCAATTCTGCTCTTAGATGTGACACTAGTCATGTCCAGCAGGGCTAGAGGTAGGTGAAAAGGAAAGACATTCCAAGCAGAAGGAAAATTGGGATCAAAATTAAAATTAGTATAGAGCATAATATTAAACACTACAAAATATTCCAATTTTTTAAATTGGAGGATTTTTACATAAACACCCATATTTCTAAAATCTCTGCTAAAATAAGAGGACCTGACTGCAATGTGGCCACCCTCCATTCCTTCTAGTGGCAATCGGCTGGGGCTAGCGTTTCAAATTTCTCCGCAGATATTAATTCTAAGGACTCAGGAAGAAGAAATTGAAATTCGTGGTAGTACTTGAAAATACCCCCAACATGATGTTATTCTTAAAATAGTCTCAAATTCTGCATACTCACTACTTGCTGTGAGTTTTAGAAAATATTTTTGTATAGTAAATAAGAAATACTGCTTAGCAGTAATTTCCAAGTAAATGTAGGCCATAATAAACACTGGGAAAGGCCTGGGAAAGCCACTAAGAGTGCCAAATAGATCTCCTGGGGAGGTTAATAATGCTACCAGAAATTATGTCAAAATTGGCAATTTAAGGGCTGACTTTCCTCCCAAACTTTTAGGAACAAGATTTCTTGAAATATCAAATGATTTGTATTAAGCGTGTTATTCACAAAACTATAAATATTCATTTTATTAGCAAGACTGACACTCTAAGCAGCAGAGACAGTCAAACACAAGTTTAAAACATGGGGACAGCTATATGAAAGACTGATTTGACAGTATACATTAATTAGATCTTGATCACTTCTGTTCTACCTTCTCCTGTCCTTATTCCCTGAAAATTCAACCTTAACCTTCAGTTCCATCCATCAGTGTTTCTTATTGTTGGTTGTTATATGTTGATTGTTAAACCTTAATTCTGGCCAAAGAACTATAATTCTTTTTCTTATTTTCTCAATTTCTTGGCCGATTTTTCCCAAGACTCAAGCAAGATTCAGGGGAAAATCCTGGAAAAGAATTCCTGCACACTACATAGCCGAGCCTGTGTAGAGGTTGCCTCCTCATTGTTTTGGGGCACTTGGAATGTATGTTGTCTAACTGACTCTCGAGAGTCCACAACAGCCTTCCTTTTCCTCCTTTAAACTGAGACCAAATGCTGGGTACTGTTGATCATTTTCCTGTCATTTATATGGTTGCCTGGCCCTTGACTATTTCAGTTATTTCTCTGGGTTTACAGGGATGAAGGCCAGAGACGTTAAAGGAGTCCTGCAAAGACAGCAGCTGCTTTGAGTCAGGTGAGTCTCTAGATCATGGGAAATATCATTGGAAGGTCATTAGTTGCCAAGCTAAGACATTTGCCTTACCCAGTGGGAAGCCACCAAAAGTTTTAACAAAAGGCGATGCTACCAAAACAACACTAGGAAGATGACTCTAGTGTCATTATGTATAACCTCAAAGGCCATTGTCAGGATACGGGAGGCATGATGGGGTCTCTTGAAGGAAAGGAGGAAAGACTGACAGAAAGACTAGGTGGCAGACACAGAAAGGAAGGAAGGGACACCAGGTTTGCTACAAGGGAGAGTGGACAACACTTGGCCACTCCTTGGAAGAAATCGCTGAGGGATTAGGCTCTAAGGTGTTTAGTCTACAGGGTCTGAGCCACCCAGCTTGCCAAGAATAAGGACACCAGGGAAAGACGTGCCAAGGCCACAGCAGAGTAAGGTTCAGTTGTTCAGAGGCAGAGAGATAAGCAAAATGTCCTACATACCTTCCACACTTTGCCCCTTACATTCCAACCTCCTTTGATCCTTTATAAAATTCTCATGTTCAGTGGACACCACTTTTGTGTCTTCCAGCCACACAAAGGGAGATTCAGAACTTTTTTCTTAACACATTCTCAGTGCCAGCCAGGGAAAAGACAAAATGTTCTTCAAATGCAAGGAGTTGCCTAGTCTAGATTTTTGTATAAAACATCCTCTGCTGGGTTCCCCTCCAGACCACATCATCCAGTCCACAGCACACTTGCTCCCTGCCCTGATGCAGGCCACATCAATCACACCTTTCCGTGTGCTCTCCCCATCCTCCCAGCCCTGAGTAATTCAAGGCCTCTGTGCAGCCCAAGCTGCAGCTGCCCATTACCTGGGAGAGTTAATAAGAAATTCACCTTCCCTCCCTGGCACAAATGAATTCCAGTCAGTTCATTCTCACAGGAAATAAATTTTAAAATGGAAATTAAACAAAACAATTGCTAGCAAAGGTAATAACGTGTCGCCCCTGAATTCTGCCTCTGAGAGGCATATATTACCTTCCCAAGATCATAGAAGGCTCAGAGAGACACGCCCCCCTCCCCCGCCCCCGCACCAGGGCTTGGGCTGGGCAGGCCTTGTGGCTCTGGCATCCAAACTCTTGTGCCTCGTCAGACTGTTGAATGGGTCTCAAAACCACATATCTGCTCTTGAAATGCTCTGGCGACACATAGGTAAAGGCCTGTGCACTCGCTTCTGAATTCTCTGTGGCCTGGAGATGTGATGCTTTTGTCCCTAATACTATTTCCAGTACCAATCAAGACTTTGGAGACTATAGCACAGCGATTAAGAGACCCGCATTTGGTGGATACAGCTTCTTCCATTTACTACCTGTGTGACCTTGGGCAAATTACTTAAATTCTCTAGGCTTTGGTTTCTTATCTGTTAAATAGGATAAAAAAAAAAAAAAACTTACTTCATAGGATTATCGTGAAAGCAAATAAATTAATGCTTGCAAAGCCTAGTACCTCACAGATCATAAGTGCTCAATAAATGTCAGCTTTTATTATTATCCTTTTTTTTAAAGGTCTCCAGGGGTGAGATAGATAATCTACAATTTAAAGCAGGCCCCATGTGACTTATTGTTTAGAAGTGTATATCCTGCTTAAACATTTAATGTGTTTCTTTAAAAGGTGTTATATCTTTAAACAAAACTTACAGAGGTGGAAATCTGAGTCAGAAATTTGGTAACAAAACTGAGTAGAGCAGCTTTGTTTTTAATAGCTTAGACCCCACTGACCAGGAAAATTACAAAATTTTGAATTGAAATGTAACTACAGGAGTTTTGGGCTACCTACATGCAACTATGCTGGTAGGACTTTTTTTTTTTCCTGAAGAAAAAAATCAGGTATAGTGTTTAGAGAAAGAGGTAAACACTATAGTCAAATAAATAGTTAGAAATACCAAGAAAACAATATTACTCCTATTCTTTTATTCATATAAGCAGTAATTAAGAAATATTGAAATGGTAGAAAGACTCACAAGGAATTTGGATCCAAAGTTCTAGTCTTAAAAATGTTATTACTTTATGAAGAAGTTTCATCATGAATCAAGTTTGCTCTTCAATTAATCCTGGGAAAATCAATCCGTTTAGAAGAAAGCCTCAAATGCAAACTAGATTAGAACCTTGAAGTTTGGAATGAAGTATCTCCATCTTAAAGTGGAATACTATGTAGCCTGCAAAAACAATGACGGAACTATTGATGGGGATGCACACACAACTTAGATCAAGGGAAATTTAATATATATTTAAATTACTTATGAATTGTCACATCCTTTCATAAAAGAATTCCACCTGCATCACTTAATTTTCAAAAGTAATTTTGACAGTATACAAAATAGAAGTACTCATACAATGATATTGAGAATATTTATCAGTGTGTTGTTCGTAGTAATTAAAAGCTATCTCCAAGTTAGATAATGAACACTTTACATTTATGAACGATTTAGCTCTGTGTAGATGTGTTTATTGCCATTATTTGCTAGGTTTCCTCTAGTCATCTTCTACCTTTGTGTTGGGCCTTGTTCATTCTACCATATATCAAGCAAGGAGGCATTTTAAACAGTGATTAAGAGCTAGAGCTCTTGGGGCCAGATGGTTGCTGTTTAAAGTGATCTTAACTTCTCAATTTCCTCATCTGCAAAATGGGAATAGTAACAATGCTTATCTAATAAGGTTACAGGGTTTAAATGAGTTAATCTAACATATATTATATACATTAGGGCCTAATATCTAGGATGCTTTCAATAAATGTTAATTATTGTATGCTAGCCCATGTTTCCGAAATCATCACACCAAACACATTTGGACTCCAAACCTGTGAATCCTCAGTTAGTCCTTAGCGAAACCACTTATAAAGTCACCAGGACCATGAGCCTGGACAGACTTGTCACCCTTAACTGTAATCCTGATGATTCTTCAGTACTTACATGATCATTACACGTGGTGACACCTGGCAGGAAATCAGATGTGAAACCCTCTCCCGCAGTACCCTGCATTATAGAGGGCCACATTCAGAACAACTTCAGGCATTTTTCAGACCCAAAAGATCCAAGGCCATGCCCACAAAGCATACACCGCCAAGAATCAGTGTGCTCGGCCAGTCCATTCTAGGAACTTTTTGCTGAACCAAATTCTAGAAATAAACAGTGCTTTAGACTAGGGCCCCAAAATAACAGCCCTTGCCTGGATCCGTGCTACCCATTTAGCCCACATTGTTTTAAGTTTTTCTGAATTGACTGTCAATAATTAATTGGTAGGTCCCGCATTAAAATTTCAGACTTCTGAAATAGAAGAGTTGGCCACCTGGGTCCACATTCCCCAAAGGCAGGCATCCCTGGAAGCCTGGAAGCTGGGCAGCAGCAGCTGCCCCCTTCAGACAGGGCATGGAATCACTAATTGTTAGGCTCCCTATCCCACCTAATCCACTCATCTATGTTTGTCCAGCCCCAAGGCACTGGATTTTCTGACCTTCGCCTGTACGTGTGTGTGTGTGTGTATGTGTGTGTGTGTGTGTTCACATGCATGTATGTGTCTACCTGTGTACATGCGTGCATTCCTGTGTCAGAGACTGGGCATGGGCTGCAGGATATTTGCCAGGAATCTCTTAGGAACCAGGAATATTTTAAATGATGGAGGTGGGGTTCAGTAGTACAATTATATAAGTAGAATATTTGGGAATGGTGATTCCTAAACACTATTTTGTGTGGGCCAGGCCATAGGCAGCCCCACAAGGCTGCTCAGAAGTTACAGAATTCCTGTGCTGCACCCTGTCAGCAAAGTGCTGAGACAACAAACTTAACCTCTCTGTCCAGTGTGAGCCTATCAGCCATGGTTATTAAATCCCACAAAAGGGAGAAGAGGAGAAGTGAATAGGGCTGAAAGAAAAAGCACTTTCCCCATTTGGATAGCTGTGCAGAACAGAAGCTGCTGGAGAAAGGCGGGGAGTGTAATTGCTGGCCTGAAAGAAAAAGAAAAACTATAAAAGGAAAGAAAGAAAGAGGGGGGGAAATTGATAATGAACAATTTATCCTCAGAGCTAACAGTTAATTAATTCTGAAAATATCTGTCAGGCTAATAGAAATAGAGGGAGGGCTATGCCACATACACAATTAATAAAATAATAATAACAAAAAAAGGAAAGAAAAAAGATTTTTTAAAGGTGTTACTATCTTCTTACAGGCTGGGCCCTTGGCTTCCCAATGTCATTTTCAACACAATTTTTTTCCCCTCCGTCTCTTTTCAGAAATTGTTCTCATGAATGATTTATATATGTCTAGTTATCTGGAGTGATTTCTATGGACCCCGGCGCATTGCTGCATAATTGTTAATTTTAACGCCATAATAGCTTCAGATGGAGGAAGAGATTAGGCATTTATTGCACAATTAAATGAAACATACTTGAGAATCACAAAAGGTTCCATAATTATTTCAGACCATTAATAAAATGGGCATTAAATTATATGGGACACAAAAGGGAAAGGAAATAGATTTTCATTACAGCAATAGAAGCTGAGAGTAGTAATAGATCCTTGTTGAATTATCTTTCTCTCTCTCTCTCTCTCTGAAATTAATTGTTGCCCAGCTTATTTCAAAGCAAAATAAAGGAAGGAAAAAAAGTGTCTTAAAGAACCTCTGATGAAAGGGCTTTGTTTGATGGGGACAATAGCCAGTGATGCACTCCAAAAAACAAGGTAATCTTTGATTCTGGCTCCTTGCCTTTGGTTCCAATGACTTTAAAGGCAGATCATTCAGCAGCCTGGGGTTTCTCCACACCCACCCAACTCCCAGCACAACGTGAGGATTCCAAGGGACAGAGGACGTGAGGAAGTCAAGGAAAGATGAGTCGTTGGCCTCTCTCTAAACCTGCTCCTAAGGGGAGACCTTGGACCACTGCACACAATCCCACACAGTTCGGCAGTATTAATCTTCTTGAAGGAGAATGAGAAAGGAAGGAAGGTCACCTGATCTTTGAAACAGTACTATGAAGTCGGTACTACTGTTATCGTTTCCATTTTGCAGATGAGGAAACCAAGGCTTAGGGTGGTTAAAAAAATTGGTCAAGGTCCCACACCTGCTAATTGGGGCAGCTGGCATTTTAAGACAAGGAAAACAGTGTCCCTTCCCTCAAAGAACTCACATTCTAGTGGGAGGAGAAAGACAAACCAGAGCACTCAGGAGTTTAATACCATGTCATTTACTGCTGAACATGTGAGCCACGTGCAGTGGGATGAAACATAGCCCCTTCTTTGCCTTCTCTTTACCATTTCTCCTTCCTAGCAGAATTCAAGCCAGAGCTCCCTGCATTACTGTTAATGGCACATACCTTTGTCCTTTGAGTGCCCTGAGAGCAAGATCTCTGCCTAATTCTTTGTGGCATCAAAGACAGGATGACCAGAAAATACCAGGGTCCCTGGTGTGGCTGGCCCTCTTCACCTTCCCTTCAATCTACATAGACTTCCTCTGGTAAGGAGTAATGATACCAGTGAAACTAACCGGGCCACTGCTTTAAATTAGAAGCATGTGACTACAGTAAGAAAGGCAGGCAAAAAGCTTCAGTTTAAAGTTGCCTCAGGCCTCAAGCAACCAAAAGCCTCCTGCTTTGGCCATGGAGCTATTACTATTACCCCAGGTTTTGGGTGTCACTATCACATCCAGTCACCTCTCTTGCTGGCTCTACCTTAAATGATGGGGCCCAATATCAAAGTCTAAGGGCACAGGCTGAACATCTCCATTCTTTCTCTGCTGCTCAGCTTTGCAGGGCCTGCCTAAGACTGCCCACAGATGATGAGACTTTACTCCTAAAGCGCCAACTCCCACACATCAGTCCTGGGATCTTGTAACACTTCACAAGAGCCTGTCTGCAGAACTCAGATCAAAGATCTCCATGACTACATTTGAAAAGCAGCAAGTCTGGCAATGGGTTCTAGGCACAATGAGAATAAAACATACCGTATTTTATGAGAAACTCACCTAGAAGTAGAAAACAGCACAGAAAGAAGGCGAGGGAGCAGCAAATACCTTTAAAACCCCCACATGTCAGCATCATACAGAAGGCTGTTAAGAGGCTGAGCCCTATGAAGACTCACAATCTATGGATTTCTCTTCCTGACAAGATAAGCCGCTCCTAAGGTAATGTTATACTTGACAGTTCTCTCACAGGTGTATAACAAATGCCCAATCTTCTCTAGTAAGGGGTAAAATGTGCAAGCTGGTAGTAAAAAAAAAAAAAAAAAAGAATTCTAAATTTATTTGATGAGTGAGGAGGAATGAGAATATGAGTACTTCTAGATTCAAACGAATTACATAGGAAGGACTAAAGAGAACAAATAAGTTAATGCCCAACCATCAATGGTAATTTTTACAGAATCATGGAAAACAGCAAAGTTGTCAAGAGATCAGAGGTGGACTTACATGGTTTCAATTATGACTAAAACGTTAATTTCTGGAGATTATAAATCAGTGACTTTTGAAATAATTTCTCTACTGTTTTTCATCCATAGACAAAATTCTACATTATTATTAAGCTTCAAAAAGAAACTATGGTTTATTAAGTGAAAAGGTTTAAGGCCAAGTGACTTCTCTCCTGGTAACTTGAACAAATAGTTATCTCCAAATGCCTCCTTAATGACCCAATATGACCAGATCCTGAATATGTTACAACAAGCATATATTTAAATGTATAACAGAGGTCGAAATAAGTGGGAGAAGTTCTTTCCAAAGATATGATGAAAACAACACAAATGGAAATTTAAAAATCAAATTTTTGCCACAAAGATGGTCACAAAATGATGTGAGGTGATACATGTCAATTAGTTTTATGTAATCATTGCACAATGTATACATATATTGTAACATTCTTGTAACTCATAATATATATGTATGCATGTATATGTATGCATATATATACACACATATTATTTTCAATTAAAACTAGAATAAAATCAGAAAAAAATTTAAATGTGAATCTGGAATAACCATGAGCAGTGTCTTGTGAAACTTAAGAGCAAATGCTAATTCAGTAACCCAAAGTCTTGGAGTTACTGTTCTGTACTACTACAGTATATAGCAGTTCTGTACTACTATGTACAGAAATGGGAAGAAGTTGAAGTACATGAAAAATGTGGAAATTATGCCCCCCAATTTTTTTTTGTGCCAGGGATCAAACTCAGGGCCTTGTGCTTGTGAGGAAAGCACTCTAACCACTGAGCTAAATCCCAGGCCCCCAAATTCTTATATCATGCTAAATGCCCAAAAAGGGTCGCACCACTGGTAAAATAAGAGGTTAAATTATCAACTTGTCAGTGAAAGGATCCTAAAGAATTTCTTTTATTCTGCTGTGGTTCTGGGCAGAAAATAACAGTAGCAACAATAATCATCATCATACTGATTGCACTAGAATTAACAGAGAATTTGCTGCTACCCTACACCCTTTTACACTCATGTTTGAAGCTCAAATTTGTAATTCTCATAGGTCCGAATAAACTTAGTCTAGAAGTTAAAGACTAGCAAAATGCTGTGGCACTCAGTAAAAATAAAAGGAAATGCTTTAGCCCCTCAAGATTCATGGATTAAATTGGGCTAAATGTGGAATTACAATGAAAAATGAAAAAATGTATATACGCATGAGTCATCATGAAGAAGATTCAGCAGAAACAAAACACCACAAGATTTAGCCATCTTCCCATACCAAGTACTTCGGTTACTGAAATTTTGTGTATAGCTTATAAAAGATCTCTGTATAAAATATTTTTAAAGAAGGCAGAAATTTTATATGACCAAAGAACAAAAAATTATATAATTGGATAAATGAATCAAATAACTAAATTTGAGAGTAATAAAATTTTGAAACTCATGCGATAGATTCAAAAGAAAACCCAAAACAGTGGAAATAAAATGAATTAGTAGTTGGGTTCTTATTAGTTACTTTTTTCTTGCTAAGACAAAATTCCCACTGCTTTTATTTCTAAATTTTTTTAGCTTGAACCCTTGGGACCTTCTCTGAACCTGTGTAATTTGGAATGCCAAAGAGAAAATCGTTCAAGGTCCCTCCTCTCAAGCTCAAAATTTATTGAGAAAACCAAACAGATAAGTAGGTAATATCAATATAGTGTGACTAATTGTATAAAAGGAATATGCACAAGACATATAAATAGTGCAGAAAGGAAAGCAACTGGTTTTGAAAGAAACCAGTGGTCCTAAATGACTTCATAGATTAGGTGACACCCGGGCCAAGTTTTGAAAGATAAAGAGTACGGGTGGATACAGAAAGAGGACATTTCCTACTGAGGGATGACCCAGGACAGATGACACTCGGAGAATAACAAACCATTCAATATAGCTAAAGCATAAGATATTAGAGAAAATGAAGTGAGGCATAGAAAAAAAGGATGTGAATCACAAATAGCCTATGCACCAATTTAAGGGATAAATGCTTGACTCTGCTGATGATAAGCAGCCACTGAATCCTTGCAAGCTACGTTAAGGGTGGATTAAAGTGATTCAGGCAGGAGACAACTGTAGCATGGTCTAGAGTGACTGGCAGAAATAAGAGAACAGTGTTGAAAGCTAAAACAGGAGGAAAAATAGGGCTCAGGGTTCAGGAGAGGAAGGACACATGGAGGACACTACAGAACTTTGCTTAGGCAACTGGGTTGAGCATAGTGTCACTTTTCCAAGGTAGGGAATATAGGAAGTACAGAAGGTTTGAGGTGGGGAAAAGAGCAATATGATGATTAGCTTTGATGTACTGCAGTCAAGGTGCTGGGGAAAATTAGAAGGGAGTCTGGCAGAAGCCTAAATATACAGTCACATGCAAGTTCTCGAGACAAAGATTGAAAATAAGAGCTCCTGAAGTATGCCAATGGAGAAAAGAGGTGATCTGAGAACAACAGATCTGTGAAACCCTGTGAAGCAACCCTTGTGAAACCTGGATATTTAAGCAATGGACCAAAAAAAGTGATTGATAAGGAAAGAAGAGTTGATGGTAGTAGATTCAATTGAGGCAGAGCACTAGAGGCACACTTCCCTTCCCCACAGACACTTTATCCTGCTGCAGTCTTGGCATCAGCTACCTCACTTTCTGTTTCTCTCATTGGCCCTTGTAAACCTTGCTCTTTAGCCAGACTGTACGTGAGACCTCTGGCCTTACTAATTAAGTAATAACTTCCTAATAGATGCATTATCCCTGGGAGTGTTATTGTCTTACTAGCAACTTCCACCTGTTGTAAATCAATTGCACTTCTTTAAGTGAATAAGACAATCCCCTGGTAACGTCACTGCATCATCAGCTGTCATCATGAGGTACTGGCAATGGTGACCTACAGACTCTCGGGTCAGGCCTGTCAGCCAGAGTGTCCTTTGGCTCCATTCCATGTGGACACCCTTCAACAGCCCGCTTCACGGGGTCTCTCAGGCCTGGCCCGGGTAAGGGGAATGGTATGTCCTGGAGAAGATCAGCCATCACAAATTCCCGCAGTTCTCACGTGATGATGGAGGCAAATCGCCACTGCTCTCAGAAACACATATATGGACAGAGGAAAATTTGTGTGAGAAACATTTAAAGAGGGAAAGCCGGGCATGGTAGTGCATGCCTGTAATCCCAGAATTTGAGAGGCAGACGCAGGAGGACTGCCATGAGTTCAAGGCCAGCCTGAGCTACATAGTGAGACCCTGTCTAAAAAATTTTAAAAATTTTAAAAAAAGGAAAAGACTGGTGTGGATTTAGAGAAACATGTCTTGTAAGAGAAAAATTAATTATTCAGTAACAATGAAAGACTGAATGTTGACGCATATCATTTCTTACATTTCAGAAACAAGGAGGAAGATTTAAATTGGAAGGAGAAGGATAAATTTTGATATAGGCACATCATAGATGTTGGAAAGAGGGTGGAGCAGAGAGGGTGGATTGGGATAGGCTGGGGATGGTGGGGCAAAGGGAAGGAGGCGGCACAAGAAGAAAGTTTAAAGGGACTCACTGCTTTCATGAAGACTCGAGGTGTCCAAGAGAAGATTTTAGAGCAAGAGTTAACGAAGGAACAGAAAGGATGGCTGGCATTTGCCATCATGGCATTGTGATTTAATTACAGATTCAATGGCTCAGAAGTGTCTCTATCCCTCCAAAGATCTGAAGGTGCGTTTGGGGTATGCTGCCACTAAATGGCAGTTTGTGCTTTGTTTATTCTCAGGCTAACACCAGAGAATGAACAACACAAATGTGCACATATAATCCTTAAGAAAAGAGCACTACTAATATGGTGCAACTGTTACATTTTATATATCAATTTAAAATGAATTAATAATAAGAAAAATACAGCTTACTTATGATATGTCCTAGCCAAAAATGTTTAATTTGACTCATCAAATTTTCAATCTAACTTGCAATTTATGGG
Source organism: Hystrix cristata (assembly GCA_004026905.1). Classification (NCBI taxonomy): domain Eukaryota; kingdom Metazoa; phylum Chordata; class Mammalia; order Rodentia; family Hystricidae; genus Hystrix; species Hystrix cristata. Next base: position 27,231 of record PVJO010019605.1, read on the forward strand.
GTATATGAAAGATATGGGAACAAGCTAATGCTTGCCAGGAAGGGACACCTGAACGAATCTAGGTATGACAATTTACAGGACACTGGTCTGAGTCTCTTCAGAGAATGACATCACAGGAAAAGGAAGTGCTCTAGAGAATAAGAGACTTGAAGACTATAACATCCAGACACAATGTGCGGTCATGGGTTTGAACAAAGCTACTCGAAAGGACAGTTTATTGAGATAATTAGGAAAAGCTGAGTATGAACTATATTATTTTAAATTAATATGTATTCATTAAATAAGACAGTGTCGACAACTTATCATAAAATATTTTTAATATATGTTGATTTTTACACTTGATCTTAGCCGAAAGGCTGAGAAGCGATTACATGTTGATTTTTGTTTTATTGTAATTAACGAGATAGCAAAAGTGAGTCATATGCACTTACATCCAGCATACCCTGCCTTCTTCTCAGGCTCTGGGTTAATTTGGTTTTGATACCCCTCCCTCCAGTAGCTGGTGTAGTCTTCTGGCCTATAAAAGCAGCTTCCCTATCTGAATGTTTCTGGACCCTCAATCCAATCCAGCTTATTTACTCTCTTGGTTCTTTTCCCAGCATGACCCTTAACCGACCCTTCCTGGGTTTCTCCCGCTTAGCTGTAACCATCCTTTTCCCCAGACCAATGGGCAGGATGACTGTTTCCTGCCGGAATTTGTCAGTGACTCCCCCTGCGGGAGTGCTCTAACTCCCAGCTGTCCACCTGTGACTGACTCACTCAAGGTCACCTTTAGCCACTTAGGCTTGGCAGCTGCTCCTCCAAAAGCTGTAACATAAAACAGCAATTGAGAGAGCAGTCCTTTTTTTTTTTTTTTGGTGCTGAGGATCGAACTCAGGGCCTTATGCTTGCAAGGCAAGCACTCTAACGACTGAGCTAAATCCCCAGGCCTGAGAGAGCAGTCTTTGAAGCTGGACTGGATAGGTCTGAAACTCACTAGTTACTATAGGACCCTGGGCAATTTGTTCAACCTATGTGTGCCTCAATTCCTTGGTTTCCTCATCTGTAAAATGGAGTGATGACTATACCTGACTATACCTGCCTCACAGGGATGTTGTGAAATGAAGCCAAAGACGTAATATTTTTTAAGAGTCTGGGCACATTCTGACTTGTTCTATGGCAATTAGCTGTTGTTTAGACATTTGCTCTTTTTTGTGTGATATACTGACAATGTAACACCTTGCTGTGACCCAGGTGATAGCTTGAGGGATGCAAATATGGTCTTTTCCTAATTTGTCTGGCCCCGCCTCATTGTTGTGCTTTGTCCCCCACTTTGCTCATTGGGGTCCAGCCCGTCAGTCCTGGGCCAGTTCCTGGAACATCTGTCTCTCTTCCCTCCCAGACTATCAGGAGGGATTCCTTTTCCCCGGATGTTTAAGCAAAGAAAAGCTTAGTTTCAATCTCACCTCCCTCACAATTGACCTAGCCATCTAAAGCGACCCCATCCCACCATTTATCACAGCCCTGCATTCATTTTCTTTAAACCATTTTATTTATTTATTCACCTCATTAAGTGCACGCCTCTGGCCATGAAGGTTAGCTCTGCCTCATTTGCTCTCTACCCCAGGGCTTAGCGCATGGAAGAAATCCGTGAGTAGTTGTTGGAGGGATGAGTAAGTTAGAAGGGCCATTTAAGTCATTTTCAGGAAAAAAAAAAAACTTTTTTTTAAATAAAGGTGATCTGTTATGCTCTAACCAAAGAAGCAGCACACATGGGAAACTTTTAAATGGAAATTTTTCTTCTTGAAAAAAAGCCAGGCGTGGTGGCGCACGCGTGTAATCCCAGCACTCAGGAAGCTGAGGCAGGAGGAGCACTTTGAGTTTGAGGCCATTATGGGCTACATAGTGAGTTCAAGGCCAGTCTGAACTACATACTGAGACCTTGTCTCAAAAAAACAAAACAAAACAAAAAAAAAAAAAAAAAAAAAAAAAAAAAAAAAAAAAAAAAAAAAAAAAAAGGATAAAGTAAGGTTTTTTAGTCCATCGCCATCCCACCGGGGACAAAATTGAGAACAATAACTATGATAAGTCAGAACAGAAGACAGAAATAAAATAACTCAAAGGCTATTACAGAAAGAAAGACCAAGAAATAGGAAAGTGGCAGAATATGAGTAGGAAAAAAACGAACTGCCCAGCAGGAAGGTAGAGCCCGAGTCCTTGCAGCAGATAGGGAAGTCTTCTTAAAGGGAGCAAAAGAAGAAAATCTCCATGAAGCGTGTTCCCACACTCACAGGACCACCCAATCCCAGCTGCTGGACCCTAGTGGGAGTTTTCATGTTCAAAGGCACCTGGCAATGGAACTCCTATTTTTCTTAATCTCCATTCCTCTTTCCAGTGTACCACACTATTTGATTTCCAAAGTAATCATAATGCAGAATCCTCTTAAAATACAAAGCAGAAAAAAGAATATAATTGTGCTTAGGAGGAGTTAAGAAATATCAACAAAGTCCTGTATTATTTAGAGAATGTGAATTCAGATTTCCAAGTTCTGAATTCCAAGCAGGCCAGACAGTTTTAATACTGGAAATGGGGACAAGAAGAAGGAAGAACAAATACTGTTCAATTTTTTTTTTTTTTTTTGGTCTGGGGATCGAACTCGTGTCCAAATTTTTTAAGTTAAAAAAAAACATTTAATTATATGTAGCTAATATGCTTATCGTATGTATGGCTAAATTCTAGAGAAACAGCATTAGCCTTTCTGCATTCTTGCATTTTAGGGCATCTTCTTGCCTCTGCAGTTGCAGCTGCGGGGCTACTCACATCCAAACATGCTGTCTAACTTATTCATAGAGATATCAGGTTTTTACCAGTCACTGTGCACAGGCAGAAGACATAAGGATGAACTGGAAAACCAGCAGCCTTCTAGATGGAAGCCCAAGATCCCAGACTATAACATTTCTATTAGAAGAATTTGAAAACCCCAGCACATCAATAAGGTGACCTTTTAGGAAAAGAAGGAAGAGATCCATCAGAACAAAAGGACAGGGAGTGCTACATGATTCCCATTCCGAGATTAATGAAGATCAAGGAAAACACTAGAGACTCCATAACTATCTCTTAATATCAGTGAGCATCTCAGAGGTGACCAGGGCACCATTTTGAATGGCTATGGACTCAGTGATATTACTATTACAAGAATTCAATTTATTTTTCAACTACCATAGAAGCCTAACGCTACTGAGTCTGGTAATTGGCTTATTAACTGAAAAAACAATTTATCTAGAGTGAAGCATGAATAAAAGTGTATATATACGTACACACACATATAGATCTATACACTTATATACACACACACTTAAAATTTTTATTTGATGCTAAAGAACATAATCTTGTGGCAATCTTTGGATTGAGACCAAGGTCTATGTTTTGTTCTTTTTTTCACAAGAGGTTTATCTTTGATAAATCCCTGTGATATTCAGGTTTTTTGTTTTAGTGGTACATTTTAGACATACATGATAACATTCATCATAAAGAATTTGTACCTGTACATGGTATATCTTCTTTCCCATTCCCCTCTCCCTTAGGGTTTTTTGTTTTTAAGCAAACCAAAATTAAAGATATGTGTGATTTGAGTGCAAAGTTTTTTAGGATTTTTAAAAAATAATTTTTACCATAAAATTAAATGAAATACAGCAGACACACAAGCTTAAATATTGCAGAGTTTCTCTTATTTGAGAAACCTAAAATATAAGTGAGCAAAATAAAAGGCAGATAGTAAGAGGCAAGAAGTTGTTTTTCAAATGGGAAGTGGAACAAGAGATGGGGGAAGCAGAAGAGGGAAAGGGGATGGAAAAAAGGATTGAAGAAGAAAATGGAAATAGAGCTTTGGGGAAGGAGCAGGGAGGGATGGGAAGGGTAGGGGACAAAAAAAGAACTAAGATGCATTATGCACATGTACCAGATCCCTACAATGAATGTAATTATTATGTGCTGCAAACATGTACTGATAAAAATGATAATTTTGACCAACTTTCTACAGTTCCCTCACTTCTAAATAGGCAGTTTGTTTTTTTTAGGCTACCCGGCCTTATCAATATTTTAAAGCACTTGGCTCACTTTTCATATGAACAACTTCTTACCCTAACATTTCATTGTCTGCACGATATTTAATTAATTTACATAATTACAGCAGCAAGCACAAGTGACAAAGAGCTTGGATCTAATGTTTCCGACTCTGGGAAAGCACAGAACCCACTCTGAGAATGAGATGACCCTCCAAACATGTCAGAGAAGCTGCCAGCCTGACTACAAACTGGAGTTCTCACCTCAGTAAGTTCAAAGACAGACTAGAAGTTAATTAAATGGAAGCTGGTAAAATCCCCACAGTAAGAAATTAGAATCTGCAGCAAAACTGCGTGATTCTCTGGTACAGCACTAAGTAGCCCTATTCAGTTCAGTATTTCATTCAGTGTCATGAAGGTCTAGAGACAAATGAATCAAATTTTCGGAGGGCATAGGGGTGTAAAGACTACTGACATGGCAAGAATCATCTCAAACATCAAAACACTCGTAGTTTCTGTGAATCCCTCAGGTATCCTCCACAGGGAACTTGACGACCTGGGGAATGGCTTAGATAGACCTCTGAATGCCTCGACTAGTGCCCGGCACATAGACAATGCTCAAGAAACATGTTGGGATAAATACACTACAGAGAATAAATAGGCAAGATGCTGGACAGTGTGCATGGTGTGCTTATGTTTGTGTTAAAACAAACAGGGTATTGGTAGAGTCTTTGCTACTTTGTGCATAGATAGTCTGTGAATAGGTATTAATTGGCAGGAAGATCAAGAAATTGATAAGCGATTGTCTCCAAGAAGAAGAACTAGGCTACTTGCGTGGGACCTGAGTTAGAAAGGGAAGTTAGTTTTTGCTTAATATATTTTTATATTACACAAATTTTCACTATGCACAGATTTTTAAATAAATCTAATAAATAATAATAATTTTACAACTATCTGGGATGTTGGACTCAACCTGTGAAACTTACACACAATGGAGAAAAAGCATATGATCCTGCATTTTGCTTCAAAAATTAATTTCCTGACATTGAGCTATATTTGCAGATGATATGATCCTTTATGTATAAAATGCCCAAATCCTACCAGAAGTCTCTAGGAGATGATAAACTCAGCGAAGCGTATCATCTCCTAGAATGTCAAGGTTCAAAATTCACGTGCAAAGACCAGTAGCATTCCCGTATACCAATAGTGAACCCACTGAGAAAGAAACGAAGAAAACAATCCCGTTCATGGCAACTTCTAAAAATATTAAATGTCTGGAAATCAAACTTACCAAGGAGGTTAAAGACCACTGTAACAAAAAGTATAATACTCTGAAGAAAGAGATGGAAGAGAACATTATAAAATGAAAATATACTCCTGTTTCTGTATCGATAGAATCAATATTGTCAAAAGGGTTGTAGGACCAAAGATAACACATTTAATGCAATTTCAACTGAAATACCAACATTCTTCAAAGAACTAAAACAATATTCTAAATTTGTATAGAATCAGAAAAGATCCACAATAGCCAAAGCAATCCTTAGCAAAAAGAACAAAGCAGAAGGCATTACAGTCCTAAACTGCAAGGCATCCCATGAAGCTCTAGTAATAACAGCATGACACTGGCACAAAAAATAACCATGTAGACTAGTGGAATAGACTAGAAGACATAGAAAAAACCCCAAGCATTGTTAGCTATCTGATCTTTGACAAAAGAGCTAAAAACACACACCAGCGAAAAGACAGTCTCTAACAAATGGTACGGGGAAAACTGGTATCCAGGTGCAGAAGAATGAAATTAAACCCATATATCTTGTCCTGTATTAAAATAAAATCAGAGTGGATCAAAGATATACACATGCAAACAGAAACACTGAAACTTCCACAAGTAAAAATAGGGAAAACACTGTAGACAGAGACACAGACAAAGACTTCCTGAACAGAATTCCAAAAGGCAAAGAAATAACACCAAGAATCAACAAATGGGATATCAAACTAAAACGTTTCTGCACAGCCAAGGGAACAGTCAACAGAGTGAAGAGATAACCTGCAGAATGAGGAAAAAATTGCCAACTACTCTTCTATATTAGTTACTTTTCTAGAGTCAATGGTTTGCAAGAAAGCAGATTTAATACAGGACATTTACACATCACAACATTCACACAAACAAGCCAAATGCGGAAAGAGTGTAGAACATCTATTTATGCACTGGAGACCCAAAAGATCCAATCAAGGGCTGGGAGCCCACGGCACTGTCCCATGTACATTTGTGTCTGCACTACAAGCCTGAAGAAATCTATACCGGAGCCAGGGTACTGACACTCAGTAGAGATGAAGACCTGAGCTTCCCCGAAGCAAACAGCAGCCATCCCTGACAGGAGCAAAGCCCCAAGATCCTTCTGCAATGAGAACAGCCGAAAACCAGCCACAATAGAGCTTCTCCTGGGAAACAGCTGCCACCTATCTTCTGCGCCTGTTCTCTTTTATACTGTATTGGCAACAATCCTCAGGTGGATCCTCTATGCCCAGAACCACACCA
>PVJO010019606.1:0-33825 GCA_004026905.1 Hystrix cristata
GGGTAAGTTGGGGAAGGTTTCAGCCTTAACAGAAGAAAGCAGCACTTATTACAGCATGGAAACGCAGGTTAAAGGAGATGGCTCTGTCAACATTTTCGGGTGCAGTGTGTCAGCACAGCTAGGATGTATTGACGTGGTGGAGTTAAACAGAGCACAAGCTTTTGTCCCCCGTGACTGTGGGCAGAGCCAGGAAGCAGGGCACCAACCAGACCCACATGCATTACATTCGCTGGGGGGTGGCTGCGCCCATGCAGGACTTCTCGGGAGATGGTGGGTAGTGGGGATGCCTGCCCCCTTACACCTACAACCTTACACCAGTCCCGTCCCCTCTGCTGTGGGCCCTGCCGCCGCCCTCTTCAGCCCTCTCTCCCTAGCCATCTCCCTTGCCTCCTTTGTTTAGGACAGTCACGCATGCAGCTCCCTCTGCCTGCAGTGCTTTTCCTGATACCCAAACTAGCTCACACCTCCCTGTTCTCGTTCAAGGTCACAGCCGAAAAGTCCAACCACACCACAAAGCTGCATGCTTTGCTTGGTGCATCCGCCCTGACTGTCTCCTGCCTCTAGCACTCGGGTACTCCTGGGTGGTTTCCCTGCGTCCTGCGTCCATGGACACCGGCCTGTGATGCCAAGTCGTTGTTCTTAGGGCCAGGTTGAAGGTCTGGTTGGTTGTGGTTGCAGGCGCTTGCTGTGGGCACCACTAGCGTGAGATGCTGCACTTTGTCCCCTTTTCGGAGTGTGGCCAGTATGCTGTGAGTGTCGGTAACTTCATAGCTCCTGAGTTCGGTGCTCATCTTATCGCTCTGGGAATGAAGGCTGATGCATTTCCTGGGGCTGCAGCAGCATCATTGCAACCCGGGGGCTTAAAGCAGCAGGAATTTGCTCTTCCCAGTGCCGGAGGCCAGACGTCTATACTGCTGGTGTCTTGGGGCCATGCTCCTTCTGTGGCTCCAGGAAGGGTCTTCCTGCCTCGCTCTTAGCTTGTGGTGTCACTAGCTGTCCTTGACATACCGCAGCTGTACAGTCACCTGCTGTCCTCCCTGTGTGTCTGTCTCCATCCCTTCTCTGCACCCCTCTCTATTTCTTATGAGGACACCAGCCTTATTGGATACGTGCCCACTCCACTTCAGCCTGAACTTATGCTATAATTACACCTACAACTGCTATGTCTGCAGATAAGATCGCATCCTGAGGTCCCAGGGAGAACGTAGATTTCCGGGATGATTAGGCGCAGGACACCTGATAAAACACTCTTTCTGCTTTTCTTCACGGGTAACCTGGGGGGATGCCTTTTGCATGACTGCTGTGTGGAAGGATCCATCGGGTGCTCCCCACTCCGTGCCTCACGATCTGCCGTAGAAACTCACGTGGGAGCACAGAGAGGCTGAGTACCCCACAGAGGGACCCAGACTTGCAACGGCAGCCCAGAGGGGAGGGCTGGGGTCCCGATTCCCTAGAAGTCAACAAACCTTTATTTCCTCCCCATGAGCTGCAAGCCGCGGCTGCATCTACACAGATGGGACCCTGAGCCTTGGGATGGCCCGGAGATCTCCGGGACCACCATGGGGCATCTCCATCATGGGCCCTCACTGCTTCTCTGGTCCCTCCTGAATCAAGAGGTTTGAATGGCAGCTCATCTGCATGAGCAGGTGACACTGGGCGTGGATGTGTGACCTTGGGCAGAACACATGGGCCAGAGGAGGGTGAAAGGGCCTCAGACAGGCTCCGATGACACTTTGGGGTCAGATGTGTCTGAAGGCAACTGTCAGTCCACACGTTAGGCAGATAATTAGACATTAGCAAGCCTGAGGGACAACACGGATGGGTCCAAAGTAGCACGCATTGCCAGTTAAGTAAAGAAACAATGACTTCACGAATAATACATTTATAACCATTTCTTAGGTCTCAGACCTAAGGAAACCACATGGAGCACAGTGACATCTTAAGGTTATACATTGTGCACAGTCCTTTTGATTCCTGGCCACCTGGACACAACTCCAGAACAAGGCACACAGCATTCCTGGCTGCCACAGCCTACAGACCAATGATATCTGGAAAGAAAATATTCCTTAAAGACCTCATGCCTTGGCCTGGGACCCGGTTTAAATTAAGAACTCTAAGTTTCTGACATGATTAAAGCCCCCCGAAGGAACACTGACCATCTAAAAAAGACAGGAGGACACTTTACAATTCCAAAGTAACTTCTAAGTAAAATTATTCATAATTACCCCAGTTCCCTGAGCCCCAGAGCAGCGCTTGGGTGCATAAAATACATTCCAAACTTGCACCTGGTGCTGACACCTTCGTTGCACTGCCCACCTTCTGGTTTGAAGGTCTGCCTTCCATGTCCTTTACAATAAATTCTTCCTAGACTTCCGCCTACCCTGTGGGTCTTTACTCAATTCTTTCATCAAGAGCCCAGAGAATCAAGGACCAAGAAAGAGAGATGCCGAGCTTCCTGGTGACAGCCAGCCCCTAACAGTCACCTCCAACACACTGTGCCATCATCAAAGAGGGCTGGGCGGCTGGTGTCCAGGAAGCTGAGCGAATCAGCACCAAAGCTGCTGCACTGAAGGACTGTGGGGTGCAATGAGGAGTCAGGGCTTGGTGCTCCACTGTGACCAGCTTTTGAGGAGCCAGAGTCTCCTTCCATAGGGCTTTCTAGGTACTTTCTGTCCAGAGAAAATAATTGGTCAAGAGAAGCACAGAGGGTAGCAAAGTTTTATTAAAGGTAGGAAGAGAAACAGGCTCTGCAGGGTGAGTTTGGGCCACGTAAAAGTCGGAAAAGAAATACACCCTGCAGGATGAGGGTGGGCCGCCCTGCAAGATCAAACACAGCAGGCAAAACACAGAGGCAGCTATCCTTTTTGTATCACCCACACCTCAGGCTGACATCAGGTCCTGGCCATCCTATCAAACCTGCTTGTGTGCTTGCAAGAACTCCTCGCTCAGGGCTTTGGGACCCGTTCTGCACACATGATCCCGGTCTTGTCTTGCCACCTTTCCCGGCCCATTTTAGCCACGCCCTACCTTCCCATCTCACTGTTGGTCAGCAAACGCAGAAACCTACAGCAGGCAACTGGAGGGATAGAAGGATCGAGCTTGCCGAGAGAAACCCCAAGCACCGTGTTTTGTTTGTTCGTTTGTTTGTTTTTTACCAAGAACATGTATTGGTACATTGTATACATAACAATCACAATCAACATGGTTATTTTGTACCTGTACATGATGTATCTTGGTTTCGCCCCCTTCCCTTTCCCTCCCTTCCATTCCCCTGCCCTTCCCTATTTGCAACAGGTTTAGTTACGTTTTTCCATTTTCTTCCCTTTCATCTTTTCTTTTAACCTTCCTTCTTTTTTTCCCCTTTTCCCTATCTAGTTCTCCTCTCTTTTGAATACTATCTTTTTTTTTTTTTACATAATATCTATTACACCCCTTTGTCCTTATTTACACTTATGGTTTCTCGTATCAGAGAAACAATTTGATGTGTACTGATAAGCGTCTGATTTATTTCACTTAAGAGTATGTTCTCAAGGTACATCCATTTATGTACAAATGTCTCTAGTTTGTCCTTTTTTATGGCAGAGTAGTACTCCAAGCACCATTTTTAAAGAGAGCTTTTTAAGATATGATTCACATACCATGAAATTCACCCCTTTAAAGGATACAACTCAGTGGGTTTTGGCAGATTCACAGAGTCGTGTGGCCATAGGCTCAGTTGATTGTAGAACATCTTCATCACCCCAAGAGAAACTCTTGCTATAACCCTCGGCTATAATTTTCCTGGTCCACTAGTTGTAGGAGACCACTAATCCACACTTTGTTTCTGTAGATGGGCCTATTCTGGACATTTTGTGTAAGCAAACCCATAAAACATATAGGCTTTGGGAATAGACTTCTTTCACTTATAGTGCTTCCAAGATTCACCCCTGGTGTAGTGTATACCAGGACTTCATTCCTTTTTATGGCTCAATACTATTCCATGCTATGGATGGGCCACATCTGGTTTATTCATTCATCTTTTGAGGGGCGTTTGGGCTGTTTCTTGCCTTTTCACTATTGTGCATAATGCTATTGCTCACACCCATGCACATGTTTTGTGTGGAAATGCGTTTCTTTATTTCCCTTGGGTATATACTGAGGTGGACTTGTTGGGCCATATGGTAGCTCTGCTTCACCTTTTGTGGTATGGCCACTCTGTTTTCCAAAGCAGCCACACCACTTGACCTTCCTGCCCTTAATGTTTAGGGTTCTAATATGGCCAACTCTGTGACCACCCAACCCTCAGATGATAGCTGTCCTAGAAGATAGGAACAGATATCTCACTGTGGTTTTAATTTGCATTTTCCTGATGGCTAATGACTCTAACATCTTTTTGTGTGCTTATTGGATATTTGTGTATCTTCTTTGGAGAAAGAAGATTTAGGTCTTTTGCCCATTTTAATTGGATTATTTGTATTTTTATTAAATTATAGGAATTCTTTATATATTCTAGATACTAGTCCCTTATAAGATATAAGATTTTGGAATATTTTCTTTCATTCTGTGTGTTGATTTTTCATTTTTTTCATGGTGTTCTTTGAAACACAGAAGTTTTTAAAGTTTAGTGAATGTTTCCTTTATTGCTTGTGCTTTGGTGTCCTAGTTATGAGCCCTTTGCAAAACACAAGTTCATAAAGATTTATGTGTGTATTTTCTTCTAAGAGCTCAATGATTTTAGCTCTTTCATTTAGGCTTACATAGTTTTTGATTTATAAACCACAGAGGTTTTACAACAGTGAAGTATTTGGAAGGAGTGATCCTCAAGTCATGTGCTCAATGACAAATTCATAATTTTTATAGACATATTGATTGCAAAATTTCATTTCTATGTGGTAATTTATTTAACTTTCTGTGATAATAATAACAACAGCAACAAAACCATAAGAGCCCTTGAGCCAACCTGTTGAGAGGATGGATTGAGTGTGACAAACCACTACTGGGGACATCACATGAACCCATAACATATTCTACATTTTCTTGAGACCACAGTCCTATCTTGACGATCAAAGAAACCTGCCAGAGTGTTGACCTGTGGCATCAAAAATATGACTGCAAAAATGCTAGGCAGGATATATATTTTCTTTATAATTTACAGAAGCCTAGAGACAAAGCAGGCCTGGGTTAACTCCTGTCTGAGGAGCTTGGAGTTTGGAGCAGGGTAGGGTTCTAGAAGACGCTGATGCTGCTGCATTGGGGAAGGGCAATAGCAGCCAAAGGTTGGCATCCAGGAAGGGTGGGACAAGTCCCTTCTCCAAATTCCGCATGCATCTGAGAGAAGAGGAAGGAGTCAGAGCTGTGTCATGGGACTGATCACCTGTGTTACTTAGAAGGCCCAAGGAAAAGTGAAAACTGTGGTTCAAAAAGCAAAAAAAGGGCTACAGGAACAGAAATGTAAACATCATTCCATTCTTCCATGTCATCTCTTCCTTTTCCTCTTCTTTCTCCTTCTCTCCTCCCCTTCCTTTCAGTGTTTTTCATTTTCCTCTAATGTCCTGTTCCTTGGGGCACAGAGATACTCAGGGTGAACCCAGAGCCTCCCCAGTTGGGACCACCGTCCAGCCCACAGTGGATGAGAAGCCCAGGGCACGATGGTCATGAAGCTCTGGGGTCAGAGAGAGGCTTGTGCCCTCTGGGTTACTTACTAGGCATGCTATGGTGCTGATAGTCCCATCTGGAATGCACAGGACATCTGCACCTGACTCCAACTATGCCCAGGACCCTATCACAAGGCAAAGGGAAGGAGAAGGAGGCATGGGCTAGGACTCCACATGAGTTGAGGCTCTGAGTCCTGTGAACCCTCCAGGGTCCCTGACTTCATTTTCAGAACACAGCTTGAAAGTCTATGAAGATTTTGCAGAGGCAATCTGCAGTCACAGAGCATGACCCCAATTGTAGGCCCCCTACCTTGGCTGCCCATTGTGAGACCAGTGTTGGTGCCCCAGGGAATTTGTTGGGAGAAAAGGATTGTCTTAATCACCTACCCATTGCAAGGACAAAATGCCAGACACCCATAATTTAAAGGAGAAGAGGTTTAGTTTGGCTCATGGTTTCAGGAGAGTCAGTCCATGGTCAGATAGCTCCAAGGCAAAGAACATCATAGTGGAAGGGCATGATGGAGCAAAACTACTTAGTTCATGGTAGATGAATAGATAGCAGAGCAGGGAAACAGAGCCAGAGAGGAATGGGTGAGGGACTAGAAACAGACCCCAAGCTCACATGCCCACCACCAACCCAAACACACAGCCAGTATCATGCTCTACTAAGCTACTGAGCCTCTCTTAAGCCAATGAAGCTGAGCAATCAAGATGAACTGCCCCAGAGATGAAGGGCCACCTGCCGAGAAGAGGCCCCCCCACCCCCAGCCCATGGTCACTACCAGTTGCTCCGGACTCCACCATCTCAGGCCCCTCAGACCCTGTTATGAAGGAGCATCTGAGGGGCAGGAAGGAGGTGGAACCAGAGAGTGACTTGCCCCACTGAGTGCGACATGACCCCCAGGATTCTGCTCTTTAATGCAAGTCAGAGAGGAAGGGGAAGGAGACAGAGAAAAGGAAAAAAAGTCTCTGGATTTTCCCCAAAGGTATATTTAGTTGGAAGAGCAGAGTCTTCAGGTACAAGGGGCTCTGGGACTGTGACTTGGTCCTGTCACATTCACAGATCTCAGTGGTGGTGGCAGGGACTTCAGGGCTCTAAGTCACGTTCACTGCTGCACAGCCCTTAGCTCGATGGCGAGAAACAGCTGTGTGTCTTTCCCATTAAATCATCTAATAGGAGTTTGGGGGGAGAATGCTTGTGTCCCTGGCACCATTTCAGGGCATAGAAACCCCGGGACACAGCATGGGCACTTGTGTGTCACTCCTGTCCTTCCTGCATGCCTCACCACCTCACAGATCTGAGACCTTCCATCTCTCCCTTGCCTTTCCAGTCTCTCTCTCTGAATAAAGCTCTGACTGACAACTGCAGACATACCAGCCCCCCTGGATGTGTATTCCCAGCTCCCCGAGTGTCACACCCAGCCTGTGTTCGTGGAAATTTAAATCACCGGAAACGACTGTGGGAAAATGCTAATGACTGTCTCACCACAGCTAGGAATAACACTCAAAGACAGCTCATTAACTTCACTGGGCCAAACCCTGCAGGAATGAAGCCGGGTGGGGACAGTCACCTGTGTGGGTAGGGAGGGAGAAGAGGGCTTCTAAAGTCTGAGTGGGGGAGGGCTCCTCATTCGGGGTAGCAGTGTACTGGGATCTTCGACTGCTGTTTACCTCCAATTCACACAGGTACACACTCACACTCAAACACTCATACACACTCAGATATATAATCTGCACTCAGATTACTCAGATAATCACACACTCACACACTCGCAGACATTACTTACACTCACAGACACATACACACTCACAGACATCACACACGGTCACACACATCCACCACTCAAACTATTTCTGCCCTGTGTTGTGTCAGGGTGGGATGCGTGCACGGCTGATCTGCTGGAGTGTGTAGCCACCAGGATCATAAACTCTCGGCAGCAGTAAGGAATTAAAGAGATGGAGTTTAAAATAAAGGAAGATTGTTTATTTGGAAAAGGGTGGAAAAGAGAAGATAGACAGCAACTCTGGAAGAGTAAGGGGCATTGGCAAGGTGGCTACCTGAGCCCTCACCCCTGGCTTCTTTTATTTAGTGAGTCTTCCCAGCCCCCACGTGGGTACCCAGAAGTTGTCACAATCTGATTGGCTCTCTGGCTGCCTTTGACTCTAACCTGGGCACCTCTGTCTGCATTCTTTCTCACTGATTGATTCCTTCCTGCCCCTTTGTGGTGGAGGAAGCATGTTGGGGGAAGTGTGTGTGTTGGGGGAAGCATCCTAGAAAGGTAGCTTAGAATTACTGAGTAAGTAAAGAAGACATATGCGCATCTGGTGTAGTAACACAGTGATGCTAGAGTGAGAATAGACATCTGTGTGTCCATGTGTGGCTTTTACATATTAAATAGGAGTCCTTACATGGCTGCCCCTCATCTCCTTTGCATTTTATGAGGGGGGCTTGTTTCCCTGGTCATTTACGTTTCAGGCTTTCTCTGTGTTCTGTTAACTCTCTCTGATAAATTCTTAAATTGTGTTACCTGGGGCCTTTCCTGGTCTGATTTCTCTCTTCCTCTTTGTCTTTCTAATTGCCCTAACTGTAGAGTCTAACTGTAGAGGTAAAAGCTGCTTTTAGCAAAATTCCTTATTAATTTTTAATAAAGCTTAAATGAGGCTTTTATCTTATCTTTCCCTGCCTGGGAGCTGCCTTTCCCTACACCTGGACCTTCAGCGGGTCAATTTTCCTTTCTTTTCTTTTCTTTTCTTTTTTTTTGGGGGGGTGCTGGGAATCAAACTCAGGGCCTTGTGCAAGCACTCTAACCACTGAGCTAAATCCCCAGTCCCAGTGGGTCAATTTTTATTTCTTCTGCTTTCTTTTTTTCTTTCCAAGCCAGGCTAGATAATACTGAGACCCTCCAGGCAATGCAAGGACACGCTGTCCATCACGGTAAGATGTGTTTTATGTCCTTCCCCGCACATTTATCAGTACTTCAAGCACATGTAGAGTGAAGAGCTTGGTGCAATGAATGCACAGGTGGTCTTGGCCTGGATGTAAGGATTATTTACATTTGCCTATATTCACCCGCACCTCTCACCAGCTGTCTATTTATTTTTGCTGAACTATTTGAAAACTGTGTTCATCAAGCCCCTTCATCCCTAAATTCCTCAGCTTGCATTTTCTAAAAATATTTTCCCAATATAACTGCCACAACATTATCAAGTCTGAAAAATAGCATCACAATATTGTTTCATATGCAAGCCATCGCAAATTTCCCTAGTGGGTAATTTGCAGTTTCCTAAAGTGATCTTTCCAGTGTCTTCTAATCCAGGGTGCACTACATTGCACTGGATCTTAGCCTGCAGCTCGGACTCTCTCAGCTTCCCTCTGTTTTGTGTTTCTGTGACTCTGACATCTTTTACAGCACCCAGCCCAGTTGCTTGCACTATATGATGGTATGGGACGGATATGTGGGGAGATCCTTGCCTGCTGGATCCAGAGCCTCCACTTAGTTCTGCAATAGCTTCCAGACCCCTTGGGACTGGGCCACCTTCAGAGAAGAAATACTCAGACTAGGTGGGGAGAGGCCACCAGAGCCACAGTCTGTAGCCAGCACACCCCTCGGTCCCTGGGAGCTTCCTCCAGGCCACCTCCTTCCCTTTCTCTTGTGAGACTGGGCCTTGGGCTCCAGAGGCCCAGTTGGGAAACAGGATAGATAGAGGATGCCTGTGTTTCTGAGGTAGGAATAGGGTGTGGCTTGACCTGGCTGGGAAGATGGACATGACCTTGGGGGAGTGGCCTTGACCTGACATCAGCCTGGGGTGTGAAATTCCAATCGCCCCTCTTCTCACAGGATGGGGGAAACTCTCACAAGAACAGAATCCAGATAAATGTAAATGGCACCACGAGCTTGCCCTCTTTTTTTCCCTTGCGGGCTTACCCCCTTGCCCTCTTAAACCCCCTTTTCCCGCTGCTCCCTAACCCATGCTCTAGCTTTAGCTCCGCAGCCTCCCAGGCCTTTCCAGATCCCTAACCACAGCCCCGGCTGGTTATTTCATTCACCTGGCAAAACCAGTCTCCCTTTTGTTACTTAAATAAACCTCCTTAATGCCCTAAAATTTGCTCCTGCAATTCACTGCCTGTGCGAATAAAGAACCTGGAAATATCCTCTCTGAACCCCGTACCCTCCTGCATCATTTCCACTCCACACAGTACCCAGGCCAGGCCACTATGTGACACACAGAGGCCACAAGATGAGGCCTCCCTTTGAGCGCCAAGCAGTTTGGAGACCAGCAACCGCAGGGGCTGCATAGCCTGGCATTTCTGTGGCGGGTGCCCTGGACCACCCTTCACCCCATTGCAATCTGCCCCCAGTCTTCATCATGCACCATGCAGCTTCCTGGGGCCACCTCGCGATAGGGAAAAGGACAGCCGTGTCTCTCGATTCACCACTGGCTTTTAGAGGGAGGGGGCAAGGAGCTTGCAGGGATGGTAAAGCCTTAAGTCTTGGTCCATCCTCCTTCCTCTGATGATGCACCTCAAACTTAGCGGCACAAATCAGTAGCCATTGTCCTGTGCCCCTGGCCCTGGGGATCAGGAAGTGGACAGTGAATGGCACGGGGGCCTTGGCTGCTCTTCCATATCTGGGACTTCATCTGGCAGGTGCAAAAAGCTGGACATGACTAGAAGGCCTGAAGACCAAATTCACCGCCTGTCCGGAGCCTGGCTGGGTGACAGGAAGGTAGGGTTAGTGGGACTGTCACCTAGAGCTGCCCTCCATGGACTTGGGCTCCTCCTGCTTGATAGCGGATGCTCCAGAGCCAGCATGGGGCACTGCCGCACCCAGAAAGGTGCCTCCCAAGAGAGACAGACAGAAGCTGCAAGGGACCATTGAACAGCCTCCGGAGTCCGTGATATTGATGCTGCGTGCACAGGCACCTTACACACAGCTCACCAAGAGGCAGCTGCACTTTCTGATTGTGGCTGATCCCAGATGCCTCACAGCGCCACAGATTCTCACTTCTCTTCAGGAGCTGGTGGCTCATCGGCCCGACGACTTCCGCCAGGCAGCCCCGGGTCTTTGCCTGTTTGCATCATCGGCCTATGAGAATTGATGAAAATAATTAATGCTCCCATTTTCCCTAAGAAAGCATTACAACTTCACATGTAATTTCACGATCTTCACACACACACACACACACGCACGCACACGCACATGCACACACGCACTCTAAATAGATCTCATGTTTTCCTGAAGATTGAAAGAAGAGGGAGAAGCAGCTGTTGTCACCCTGCACCTGTGACTCTGGGTGCAGCCTCTGCCCAGCAAGCCGTAACCTGAAATAACAAGTCTGAGAGCGTATTTGGGGCTAGGAAGAGGGAGGACAGCAGGGCAATGTTGCGGGGACTTTGCGGGGCAGAGAGCCTGCAGGGGATCCTGGAGCTCGTGACTTCCGGCACTGTTGGGTGCAGCTTCCCCTTGTGGCCTCAGAGGCTGAGTTTTCTCAAGACATCAGCGCACGTGGGGTGAGAAGGCCCACGGGAACGCCGAGGGAGTCTGGGGTATGGGAGAGACAAGGGCCTGGCCCTGAGGGGTGGGGTCACTCCAGCCTGGAGAAAAGTGACCGCGGCTTTCAGCCCTGAAGAACCAAAGTGCCAAGGCTGTGCTCTTGCTTCTCTCCTTTAATTATCAGATGGATCAACTGTTGTAGAACTTCCTAGAAGGGCTGCTGTGCTCTCACTTGTTCCCTGGCAAGGACACATCCAGGAACAAGGGAAGACAGTGCCAGAGTCCTGCCAGGCAGGGAAGACGCTCTGCATCTCTGCAGAGATGAGGACCCTTGCTGGTATGCCCAGGCCACCTGGAATTGGGCAAAGCAGGCTGAGGCAGGCTGCGCTCCTTTTGGGCCAGCAAGCACCAGCCACGTGAAGCTTAGCCAGGGGCTGGGCCATGGGAGGCCACTTTGGGTCAGAATCTTGTGGCAGCTCTGGGGTGCCAGAAACTGGACTTTTCAGGGTACCTGGAACCAGCTCAGCACAAGGCACCGGTTCAAACCGGAACAGGCTCTTAAGATACGGAGCATCATCATCATCCTGGTGGCGACGCTGATGCTAGTGACGGTAGCGCTTGTGTGGGGCTCCGTACATGGGACCCCGCACTGAGACCTGCGGGGACCTGTCAGGCCCTGGGGTCCCCAGCAGGCCTCCTGCTTCTCACTCGTGGCTGCCATTGCCACCCAGCTGCCACCCAGCTTGCTGGGTGTCATCCTCTATTTAATTCTCAGACTCCCCGCATCTGATTCATCAGCAAATCCCGCAGACTCTGCCTTAGAATGGACCCTCAGCACGCCACTTACTGTCATCTCCAGCTGCCACTACGCTGATCACAATGAGCTAGGCTGGCCGGGTAGCAGATGATGTCCCCCACCCCAGGGTTTAACACGACAAGGCTGCTCCTTGCACTGCAGGTGAGAGAGATGTCTCTGCAAGCAGCCCCCCAACAAGGACCCACACTGGCTACTGTTCTGAATGTGTGCTGTCACCATGTCAGGGCAAAGCATGCTCCCAGAGATTTCCGTGTCTCCTGTCCTCTTGGAGATGCTGGTCACAGGTCACCCCTAACTGCACGCCAGTGGGGAGTGCAATTGTCATGGACCCTGCTAGCCTCCCCGAGGACGCGAGTGGGAAGTGTGAGCCACTTCCACAACCACTGGAGATCCAGTCTCCTTTCTCTCTCCCACAACACTTTAACAGCCTGGGCTGGCATCCCTGTGGCCTCCCTTGCACTGCAATCTCATCTCCAGTGAACACTGGAATGATCTTCTACAACATGAATCGGAGCCCCTTACTACGAGGCTGAACATCCTCACATGTCCTTCATCCCATTAACAACATAAGGGAAAGTCCTCACCCAAGCCTAAAGGCTCCAGAACAAGAGCTAACAAACTATGGCCCTTCAGCCAAATCTGGCCCTCAGCCTATCTTTGTCAATAAAGTTTTATTGGAACACAGCCTTACCTATTCATTTCCATATTCACTAGTACATTGCTTTCATGCTACAATGGCAGAACTGAGTAGATACAACAGAGACCATAAAGCAACAAAACGAGCATCTGCCAGCTGGCCCTTTAAGGAGATGGTACCAACTCCTGCCCCTCCCGCCTCTCCCCCTCACCACATCCCGTGGACCCTCTTCCTCCACCTCCTAGCACCACTCATTCCTTCCTGCCCTCCCACTTTCTTCTCAGGTCACACCTCTGAGGGCCTCCCCGACCCCACATAGCATCTGGCCTGGGTGCTGACCCATCTGCAGTGGCCTGCCACCCCCAGAGACACAGCAGCCTGTGGTCGTGGGTTCCCAGACTTCCTCTATATTAAGGGCTGTGAGTGAAGAATTTGGGACCTGGAGACCCCAGATGATCGCAGAAGGTTGAAAATCTCCTAAAACTGTGCCTTCCGGTGTCTCCTTCCAAGCTGACCAGTGATCTCTTGAGGAGGACATTTTCAGTTTTTGATGTCAGCTCCAGAGAGACCACAGGAGATTTCAACATCTCTTTATGCCTGAGGATTTTTAATTTTTGTGTTTGAGGGTCAAGGACAATAGTGGTATTGTGATGCTGTGTGTGTGTGTGTGTGTGTGTGTGTGTGTGTGTGTAATGCTGCCGCCATCCCCCCGTTGGCCTGGAGGCAGACTTTGAACATCTCTGCCGCCACTGCCCCCAGGAGAGCAATCTTCGGAAACTTTGAAGCCAACCAAATGGGCTTTCTGAGAAGGAAGTTACGGTCAATTGAGAAATGTCCCTGGAGCGTGGAGGGCGGAGGGCTCGGAGGGCTGTGCTGGGCCTGCCCGGGCCAGAGGCCTTCCCAGCGGGGACATGCATGGGGTGGTGCAGGCACAGTGGGCAGCAGACCAGGGCTCGGATACCACCCTGCAGGAAGGGTGAGCTCTGAGCAATGGGTTCAGGCAGGTGGAGATGGCAGAGCCTACACAGCGAGACTGCTTACCTCTTTCTGAACAGAGGTCGCTGCAATTCTGCAGGCACAGAGTGGAGGCAAATGATGAGGGGGTGGGTCAGAGTGGTGAGTGGCCCAGGGCCCTGCCCCACTTGCTTTTGTGGCAAGAGGACCTGCTGCCTGGCTGCCTCCCTGGTGTGGCCCCTGCCGCCTCACCCTTCGTGTAGCTGTTCTGGGCCCTTCCAGAAGTCCCTGGTGTCTTCTGCCTTGTGCCACCCCAACTGCCCTCTTCTGTCCCCAGCTTGGCCTGGTATTCCAAGCCACTTGTACCCCGGGCTCAGGGTCATCCCCTTCCCTCCTGCGTGAGGCAGCTGTGTCTAGCTGGCGGGCATCATCCGCTCCTCAAGGAGCCCAGCATGGTCCATGCCTGTTGGGCCATGCTCTCCTCATCTCCCTCTTCTGCAGGGGTCGGTGGTCTTGCTCCCCGGTTGACTCTTGAGTCGCCTCTTCCAGCCCCTCCAAGCTCCTCCTTCCAACCTGAGCACGCTGGGAGCTGCAGCAGCTGCAGCTCCTCCCTGCCAGAGCCTCTGCGGGACCAGGCTCTTCATCCTTCTGTACCCTGTGGGTTCTAGCACTGTATTCAATGCAGAGGACAGGCCGCTGTTTGTCACATGAATAAATGTTCTGAGAACAAAACCAGTCCTCTGATTTACACGGAGGTGGGATGAAGGTGGTGGAGAGGGGTAAGAAGCCCACACCCGGGAAGGCTCTGGCCATGGCTCTGGGTTAAACTGGACTGCTGCAGGCACCGATGGGAATTACTGACTGGGGCCAGGAATGAGGTCAGGGACGGGGTCATCTTCCCGAGCCCTGTGCAGGGGGCCGGGATGTCTGGTGGCCAAGAGGAGCATGCAGGAATAGCACATTCCTGGCGAAGGGCTGAGCCGGCGAGGCGGAGGAGAGTCCACGCCAGCCTTGGGGATGGCGTGGGCTGGTCCTCGAGAGGGGCAGGAGCAGCTGCCCTGGGAAGCTTCCTCAGCTGCAGCTCTGATGACAGGCAGGTGCTGGCAAGCTGCCAGCCTCCTGCCCCCTGCAGCAGCAGATCATGCTGCCAATCACTGTGCCTGCTGGCGGTGGCACAGAAGAAAGGCCCAGCAGGCCGTGGATGCCCCCAAAGGCTGCCGCTCCTGCCTGGCGGCTGCACAGAACACATTAGTCCTTGAAGTTCTATTAAACTTCGAGGCCGGCTGTATGGAGGGAAGAAAAGACCTGTCATGAGCATCCCAGAGGGACAGAAGGGCAGGGAGGGAAGGGGGTCAGATGAAAAGGAGCTGTGGCATCCAGGTGAGGGTGGTGTGGACTAGGCAGGGGATGGGGTGCCTAGAAATGTCAACTTCCTGTCTCAGGACTGCCCAGCTCTGCCACCGTGGCGGGGAAAGGAGGCCGGGAGCAGAGGACCCTCAGGAGCCAGGACAGAGCCATCACGGCACGGAGGGGTGGCTTCCCCTTTCCTGTGGACAGTCGCACGTTCCCGTGCAGGTGGGCAGGCTCTGGTGGGCCGTGATACAGCACTGAGGAGAGGCAGTGTGCCTTCTCTTCCTCTCCACCCTTCCTCACCACAGCGGCATCTGGAACAGCAGCCTGGGGTCGGCCTGCCCACACGGAGGCCACCCCAGCATCGGGTGCGTGACCCCCAACTCCTGTTGGTGGCCCTCCAAACCTCTCCCTGACCTTCTCACTTCTCATTCCCCCTCTCTCAAGAGCACACTCTGCTGTGCCCGAGGCTCTCCCAGCCATGTGTCCCCGCACACCGGCCCCCTGGCTCTTCCCTGATGGGCCGTATAGCCCAGGCCCCAGGGCCTCACTTTGCTCCACTCTGGGAACACATCGTGCACTTTCACGACTTGTGTTGGTGCTTTGTGCAAGCTGTCCCATCTGTCTTGCTGGAGTATTCTGTTCTCCTGGCGTGGGTGAGGGCTGGGAGTAGGGGAGGATGTTGGCTCTCCAGTGAAGGAGTCTGGGCCGGGCCCTGCTGGCCAGCAATCCTCAAATGCGCACGTGCAGAATTCATTTGACCCGAGCTCTGTGCAGAATTCCATGGCCTGCTGGTCAATTTCATCCCCTTCTGACAACCGGAACACACTAGCTAGATGAAAAGATGGTCTCCACTTGCACAGGACGGTCACATCATGTGCACAATGGCATTGGCACGTGTAAAATGTCTTCAACAGAGCATATTTCCAAGTATTTCATGTAATGTGCGTTTTCTGTGCTCAGTAACTTTCTGATCTGTCTGAGTTCGTAAAGGGACCGTGTATCTACGTATGTCTCTTTACCTTGGCAAGTCTTGGGTTTCTTTCCTATAAAATAGGAATGAGGCAAGATGATAGACAAATGTGAGTGGATTGAAGCCCCCAGAACACAGGGAGGTATTCGGGATATGCCAGGGGCCTCGGTGCCCAGCCCTTTCCCCATATACACCCCGCTTGCCATATGCTGTAGCCCATGGCTCCTAGTTAGGACCCTGGTCTGTTTCCGTGACATATACTGTGTTTGCTTATTTTTCCCATGTAGCAATCACTTCCCTTCCTAGTGCCACCTTAACATCTTTATGGGAAAGTTGCCCATCCCCTGGGTGGAGGGTTCAGGAGTTCCTGCTGGGACCACAGTGTGCTTCCAAGCGGGGTCACTGAAGGAGTCAAGGCTATTTCCAAAGTGGTTACCATATAAGGTTCCCAGATGGACATTTCCCCAGTAGGACAGATGCTTGTGGCCTTGTCATTAGCTCTGTGGAGGTGGCTGAGACTCCAGAACTCCCATAGCTGTCTGTTATTGTATTTCCCCAGATCATCTTGATCTTGCCAGGGAGGTCTTGGAAGAAAATGGCAGAGGACCCTGGGTTCCCCCAGGTGGGTAAAAGCCTGAACAGCTTAGCAGAAAAGGATTTATATGGGTCCTGGGCTCTTTGTGGCCACTCGAGGAGGAAGCCCATGTCCAGGACCTAAGGATGATACTTCCCTAAGGGGCATAAATAACCCCACCCACCAGGACAAGATCCAGCCCTTCAGAAGCCACACAAGCTGGGCCTTAGCTGCACTGGGTGCTGGGGCTCCAGAGAAGGAGGAGCTGCAGCCACAAAAGGCAGAGAGAGCTTGGGAGCCATCTTGACCAGCTCACCATCTGCTCTAGCACCATGGTCTAGTTTGGATCTAGGATGTCCCCCAAATGTCCACATGGCAAAGGAGTGGTCTCCAGTCACTGGCACTTTTGGGAGCCACTGGGAGCTTTAGGAGTGGGACCTAGTAGAAGGAAATTAGGCTGCAGGGGTGTGTCCTTGAAGGGGATCTTGGGACCCTGACTTCTTTCCGTCTCCCTCTTTGCTTTCTGGCTTCTGCGAGGTGAGCAATTTTGTCCTACTAGACATTCCTTACAACAGGCCCAAAACCTACTGGTCCAACTGACCATGGATGGAAACCTGTGAAACTGAGAGCCAAGAGAGACCTTTCCTTTTTCTGAGGGATCTTGCCCCAGTGACAGAAAGCTGACCACCACACACCACTGACTGTGCCCCTGAGCCTCTCTCTCTATCCGGGAAGTGGGCATGACATTTACCTCTTGGATTATTATGGAGAGTAAAGGACATGATCAGAATCATGTATTAGAAGCTCCAGGACACTGTGGACACCCTATAAGTGTGATCCTCTTGTCCTCAGGGCCAGATTCCAGCAGATACAGAGGGAGGAAGGCTCCAGCATAGAGGAAGCTGGTGGCCTCTACCCAGCCCACAGGTAGAATTTGCAGCAAGGAGGAAGAGCACTTGTGGGCAGGACTATAACAAGGGCAGGACAGCAGCAGAAGAACAAAGATTTGAACCACAATGAAGGACCACAGACTCTCAACTCGAGACTCCACCTGGGCAGTCTATGGCGCCCCTCCCTGCCCCATGTAGGGGCTCCTGGTCCCCATGCTGGTGCCTGTGAGCGGAGGCAGGGACTATGGGGTACACACCATGGAGCTGTTGGGCACAAGGGGGTTGGGAGTCAGAATAACACAGGCTGGGAAATTCTTTCCGAATTAATTTAACTGCCCAGCAAATGAAGTTTGGGAGTTTCCCCATGGTGCAATTGGGTTACTCTCCAGTGATCTGTTCTGAGCAACCCATGGAAGAAGGCTGTTGGACACTGTTTGTTTGCAGTAAGGATACTCAAAAGCAGGTGGGACCTTTTGCTCCTGGAATGGGGCCTGGGTAAGAATAGCTCTGTGGTTGGGTGGGCACCCAAGAGGAAGGTCCTCATCATGGTCTCACAGAGTCATCCCAGTGCCTGGTTGAAGGATGAGGACACATGTGGCAGGCCAGGCCTCCCTTGCCCATCTCACCCCCCCCAGGGGGCAGCATGGCCCCACTCCCCACATCTCCCCTTCTGAGGACACAGCCCAGTCTCACACAAGAAGAGAGATGAATTTCTAATACAAAACAGTATTTGGCTGAACCCAACTCAGAATGGCTGTCCAGCTCCTGAGTGCCTTGTCAGGGGACCTTGTGATATGGGTCTGAGGCTTCTGCTAGCTTGTGGGGACCAGCAATCCCACGGATGGGCCTGTTCAAGGAGAGTGGAGAGAACGTGGCTGGTGACTCTTGTCCCTGCCCTCCTCCCTTGCCTGTTCTTATCTTTCTTCCAGGGATCCTTTCTCCTGCCAACCTTGAGGAGGCTGGTGGTGTCTGGACCCCACCCAAAGCCCACCCTAAATGAGGTTGCCAGTCAGCCCCCTGCATGGGGTGTGGGGACACAGGCAATCAACCTCTGCTTACTCCAGGGCAGTCTCTATCCAGGGACACGAGAGAAAGAGACTGGAAGGCTACAAGAGACACCAAGAGAGCTCTGCCAGAGGGGCACCCAACACATGTGGAGACACACCATCATCTTTGCTTCCAGTCTCTGCCACGCATCTCACCAGTGCAGTGGCTTCTTCCTGGGGAAGGTGGAAAAGGAGACTTGAACAGGGGGCGTGAAGGTACCAATGCTTGGCGTCTCTAGCAAAGAGGGCTGACTTTGTCAAAGCACAGGGAAATGCTCAGAAGAGAAACAGAGCTGGATGTCACCTCAGCCTTCCCCAAATTGGCAGAGACATCTGAAGCTGAAGGGTCTCTCCAGCTGAGGTGAACCTAGGCTTAAGACTCTCACCAAATGTGTGAGAGAGCACCCAACTGGCTTTGCAGGAAGTCCTCACAAGGCACCAGCCACAGTGCACTTTTTTTTTTTTCACAATGCACTTTATAACTCTACAGAAAAGACAGTCCCAGGCTGTCCCTTAGAGGAGATGAAAACAGACTCCAAACTGCACAGGAGAAACCTTGGGGAGAGCGTAACTGCGCTGTACCATAACACATAGAAAGATCTGTCTGTATTAGCACATGCAGGATTCAAACATGGCAAGGCATCTGTGCCATATTAATCTCAATTGTTGACTGGCCTGGATTAACCCACTGATGCCCACAGGTGAATGTGAGGTTAGGAGGTGGGGTCCGTTACATGTGATCCTTAGGGGTGGACCTTTGGAGGGTCTATGTCTCACTGGTGCTCTTCTCTCGTGCTCTGCTTCCCGATCACTGTCAAGTGAGCAGCTTTGTGCCCCTATGTCTTTCTGTCATAGTGTTCCTGCCTTGGAGCCAGTCAACCATGGACTGAACCCTCGGAAATCATAATCTGAATTAAATCTCTCCTCCATCAAGTTGTGGGTGTTAGGTATTTTGATCACAGCAACAGAAGTTAATAAAGCATTTATGAAAACACACTCTAGTAAAAGGGATAAAAATCAATGGCCAGAAGAGAAGAGGGAAAAGGGGAAAGATAGTTTGTAAAAGATAGGTGATAAGGATATTGTGAAAAAAATGCAGTCATAGAAAAAAGAAAGAAATTTCCAGCAAACACATCTTCCATTTAAGGCTTACTAAATGGAAGCACTTCCTGTGCCCCAGGTTGACACCTGCAAGTCAGGCACAGGGATCTTGATCACATCATGGCTCTTTGGGCTGTGACCAATACCTTCAAGAGTGCTTATGATCGCCATGAAGTGGGCTGTTCTGAGCTCAGGCATGAGCCCAATGGACAAGGAGCTGGTGGATGAAGTGTAAGTGTGCTGGGAAGAACACCAAGCGCTCACACAAAGGGCACCTGACAGTGCTGGTGCCTGTTGTGGGGACAGCTGGCCCTCTTTCCTGGCTGTTCAGAGAGAGTGGGCCAAGTCTCACATCCAGAGAATGTGCTCAACATCAAAAAGTCAAAAGGCACCAGTGATCGCTTTTATACCATTATGATGACTTGGCTTCTTAGACGAATGGATAATGATGTACAGTTTTCATTATGTGGCTAATGGATTGAAGAAAATGCCAACTTTGTTTTCTCCTTCATTTCTAGGGGAAGGAACTTGTGTGCTGAGGAGTTTCCTACTCCCCGGAAGTCCTATTAGATGTGGCTGACTGCATGAACTCTGAAGAGCATTAGCTGCCCATTTGCAATTTTATCACTTAATTATGTGTTGCTAGGTTCTGTGAATTAATTCCATCATTAATTTTTGTTGATGTTATACTTGTTTTGTAAGCAATCTTATGTTCTAACTTCCTGAGTTTTCTTGCATTTAAGAATATCTTCTGATTGCCTTTATAATTTAATAACAACATAGCTGTCTACATGAGTTTGGCAATATATTCATTTCCCCCAGTGCTTTGTAGAAATTACCTTGCTGTCTTCAGTAGTTGCTGTGGCTGTGGGAATGTGGGGTGCAGGGCTTGTCTTCTTTGTTTCCTGGCCTGAAGTATTCTATACTTATACTTTATTTGCTTTCTTAGCCAAGTTCTCTCTAGATTTGCAATTATTTTGTCTCTTACATGATGTATGCTTTTTAACGTGCCAATTAAGATTTTTTTTAACTTGAGGATTTTTTTTCTTAATTTAATTCTTCGGGCATTTGTATGTTTGTTTCCATCTGTTTCCATTTCAGACATAAACTCCTGTGTCGTATTGTCTTTATCCATTTTCTTCTCTGTGATTCTTTTCACCACTTACGTGCAAGTCTTTCTGATGTGTCAATAGTTTCAGGTGAATGCCCTGTGACATTCCATTTACTACTCTCAGAAACACTCAAAGAACACATCACGGTGCCATATGCGCAAACAGGAAAAGAAAATCCTTCATGACAGATATCTCTACTTATTATCAGAGAACAGGATAGCAATCACAAAAGTTAAAACAGTATTTACCCACTTCCCAATGTCAGAATTCAATACAAGGCCTAGGAGAAAATCTACTAGTTTGTGAAACCATGCGACAGGGAAGATGCAAGCATATTAGAAAAGAAGAAAGTGGAACAGAGAAAGAAATGTGGAAGAACCAACACCCATGGAGAGCAGTCCCAAAAGGGAAAACAAGAAAGATGGAAAGGTGGAGGGAATCAAGGAAACAAGGGAGTAAAACACAGTTGTTCATACCAAAAGGAGTTGCAGGGAAGGTGGGAGAAGAGTGTGGGGGAAACCCTGATACATGTAGAGAGAACAGGTAAGCCAGGAGATCAAACTGGTGTCAGATTCCTGCCAGCATTAGTAAAAACCAGAATGAAATGCAAAAAGGAGTCCAGGCGCTAAGTTACCATCTATTTATAAGTCTGGCCCTTGGGATTGAGAATAAGTGGAAGCTATTTTCAGTCTTATGGGAACTCAGTAAATTTATCACCCGTGTATCCTACCTGAAAAAGTAAACACGAAATTTATAAGGGCACAGAAGGAAAAAGTCAAGAAAACATAACCACGCCTTCTAAGAAAAAAGGAAATAAACCCAGCAGAATAAGGCACACAGATCCTTAAATTACATCTGGGTAGTGGGCCCCAAAACTGATGCACTTGACACAAATATGATTAAAAGCTCAAATAGCTTATGAATATGGTTTAGAAGGAAAGCGAGTCTTCTGCCATTAAGAAAAATTAAAGGCAATCAAATTCTCTAGACAAAACAAAATGCTGCAAAGGAAAGTTATGGCACAAACATGAAACAAGCTAAAACTTCGCATAATCTTAAGAGATTAAAGTCATTTAAGAAGGGAAATCGTATTTGATTATAAATCTTGGAAATTCCAAGTAGAGCAGCAAACCTTCAGTGACTGAGTAAAATGCTTTTGTCATTACTTAGCTGTAATGGAAATACATGAAATACAATTTCTCATAGGAAATTGCCATAATTTTTGTAGGTAAACGAAGGATGAATATAAGGAAGCTCATATCATTCAACTCAATAATGAGCACACTATCAAAAATTCAGTGTATTGGTTTTTGATTTTCAGACTCAACATGCAAACAAAATTGTAGTTGACTAGCAACTATAAGTAGTAAAAACTTGGGAAAAGTCATGGTATTTTCAAGAGATGAAAGAGTGAGAAAGTTTAGGGCCACAAAGTAACTTATTAGAGAGGAATTCGACATTTATTATAAGATACTGATCATATTTTATGATTCAAGAGACATAAAGGTTAGTGTAAGATAAAACCAACATATAAATATACTGAGACTGGATTTCCACTGTAAGGAGAAGGGATATGAGTACAAACTAAAGAAAAATCCTCTCCTGTTAAATTTGAATTTGATATAGGCTATAAATTCATGATTCACCCATCTATCAGCCATCCATCCTACCTCTGTCTGTCAACAGGCCTATCTAGGGACCCAGACTTTGGTTTCTAAATACTTCTCTCCTCTACATGAACGAGTTGTTGTTGGAGAAATGGCTGATGCCAGGTCTGGGGCAGGGAAATCGCCAGACGCTCCTGGAGCCCCTGATTATGTCAGAAGTTAAGGAGGTCTTTGGTGAATAATGGGACTCTGTCAGAAGGACACTGGAGCCAAATTTCCAGGGTCCCATCGACCCTATTTTGAACAATTTAAGTGTCAAGAGCTATATAACACATTGAACATATAAACCTAGGAAGTTGCAGTAATATGAGAGAGGTTGCATATATATGGAATGTTATGGTTTGTGTCTAGATGTCCCCCCAAAGCCTCATGTGGTAAGAGGTAGCTGGATCTAGAGTGTGTGATTACTAAATTAGTCCACTGATCGGTTTGGCATGGTTCTGCTGGGATCGAGGTTGCGACGCTAGGATTAAGGGCATTAGGATTAAGGGTGGGAGTCCTGCCCACCCTAAAGACAGGCAGCCTGGAGAGGATATAAAATACAGGAAGAAACTGGTTAATCACTTGCTTTCATCCCTTGCTTACTTTGCTGGCTTCTGCCTGTTTGCCTGCCACCCTGCCTTGGGCTCAGCTGACTGTGGACTGAAACCTCTACAAACTGTGAGCTAAATAAACTTTTCTTCCCCTAACTTTTGGTGTCTAGTATTTTGTCCCACCAATGAGAGAAAACCTAACTAACACATGACAACACTGGCAAAACTGCATTGGCGAAATAACCCCAACGTCATAATCAACAGACGGGAAAAATGAAGCATAGTCATATAATGAATGCTTTTCGCCTTGCTTTCCCCACTGCAGTAGCCCATGGTCCTCCCCCACGGTGGCTTCTCTTAGCAGCAAGAGGTCCCTTCCAATATCCCGGCCACCTTAGCCAGGATTTGTTCCCTCTTCTGCTGCTGAGCTCTCCTGGACACCCTGATGAGGTGGTCTCTGCTCTCTACCAGCAGGGGTAGATCAAACCAAAAAGATTTTATGAATTCTACATTCCCACTAAGGCTGTGTTCCCTAAGTTCCTTCCCTGTGGTAAAACCACACCAATGCTCAAGCCTTAGCCCCCAGACTCGAGACTCTGATCCAACTTAGAAAACTGTACCCAAGTGAGTCAGGGCTCAGGCAGCATGAATTAGAAAAAGGTGCTGGACGAAGAGAGTTGAGTTTGTCCAATACCAACAGGCCACGTCATGTGGAGCATGGCACTGTGTCACCCTGGAACAGTGGAGAGCAAGTATTCATCAGCGAACCTTGGGGTCTGTTATGGTCTAGATCTAGAAGGCTCCCCAGAAGTTCATGTGTTCAGAAGTGGAGCTTTCAGAGGGCAATTAGACTGTGGTGGTGCTGTACTTAAAGGATTTACCCACTGATGAGTTTAAAGCAGCAGGTGCTGTTAGGAGGTGGGGCTTGGTGAGAGGAGGTGGGTCACTGAGATGTCATTGGATGTTTTCTTGCCCCTCCTTCTCTTGCTGTTTCCTGACTGCCTTGAGATGAGCAGTGGTCTCTGCCATGCTCCTCCACCCAAACTGTTTCTGCCTTGGAGTCAGCTGATCACCATGGACTGAACCCTCTGAAACCAGAGCCCCCCAAACTCCCCTCCTTTAAGTTGTGATGTCAGGTATTTTGTCCCAGTGATGGGAAAGTGACTAACACAAGGCTCAAAATACCTTTCACCAACTCCAGTTAAAGTTCCCATAATAGCTAAGATCTGTTAATATTACATAATTGAGGATGATATAAATCAACAGTATTTACATTTGCAATATGTTAGCCACAATTTAACTGTTTTACATGTATTTACTCCTCATGTCAAAAGTAGTTTCAAACAAAGGTGGTCTTAGTTATAACTAACACTTGTGCTAGGTCGGGTCATATGACATTGCTGCCATTTGATCATTTTTGTCCTACAAAATAGCACTTTCAAGTGTTTCAATCTAACCACCTGGCATGGTCAGTGCCAGCTTTGCTGGTGGCCAGGGGTCCAAGGAAACTGGCAGAGACCCAGTGTGGGGGCAGTGGAGAGTCTGGGCCCAACCTGCAGGGCACTAAATGAACATGGGCCTTTGGGATCCTCATCTCTTAAAATTGCTTCCAGGCTCTAGAATGTACCAATAAGAAGCACAAGGTTTCCTGGCGGGGAAAGGGGACTCCCCATTTTAGAAGAAACTATGGAGGGGGACACTAAGAGTCACCCTATCATGAACCTGGAACTCACTCTTGCGCAGAGAAGGGAATCCTATTTGCAACAAGTAGGGTCTGGCTTTGGCCTTGAACAGCAGCCGGTCAGAGGTTTCCCTGATTGGGGCTGTCCTGTTTCTACCTTATACGAGGGTGCTAGGGAAGGTGACTTGTCTTCAGGCTTAAGCTCACCAGTTGTGGGGCCACACAGACACTGGAAGGGGAGGGCTGTGTATCATGGTGATCAGGACTTTTGGTTGGCTGCGGCAAGTGGTGGCACTTGGGGTCATGTCGCTCCAGGAGGGGAGACAGTGTTCTGTGGCTGGAAAGAGCATGTGTGAATGCTGGGCAGCTGAAATGCAGGTAGAAGAGGCGGAGGCTGACTGGGCAGCCTGGCTGGAATCGTTTGCTCCTTCCTCCTTCCTAGCAGCACCTCGTTTTATTTGGGGCAGTGGAGACTACATTTCCTCACCTCCTGTGCACACCGGAGTGGTAAGGAGACAGAAACATCAGTCCTGTTTTCAAAGTGGAAGGCAGACCAAGACTCCTTCTCCTTCCTCCCTCCTGGCACAGAGAGGCACCTGAGTCCCCTCCTTTTGGGCCAAGGTGGCACTGTAATGACATTCTCTTACAAGTCCACCTGCCCGAGAGGCCAGCGCTCTCACGATGTGTCCCTCATCTGAGTCCCTCCATCCACCCTCTGTGCATCCTCTCCCCTGGGCCCTGCTTGGATCCTCTTAGGCTCAATCTGGGAGTCCACCAGACAGGGTACAAAATAGCCAGGGAGCAAGTTTGGTTCTTGCAAAGTCACCAGCTACGTATCCAACATTCTCGCTCCTCGGCAGCTCAGAAGTCACTTCCTCCCACTCACCCCCGGCTGCCACGGAGTGCAGGGCTGTCTCCCTGGGATTCAGGTTGTAGGAAGGAATATTTCACCTCTGGGCCCTGGCGGGCTCGGCCCTTCATCTGAGTGGAGGCAAGACGTGTGGCTGTTCCATGAGATATTTCTCCAGCCCTGACATTTCCGGGAGTGGAGAGAAACACTTTCCAGACCATGTAGTGACCTGGAGACCCACACTCTGGCCTCCCCTTAAAGATGCCCACTGGTTCATTCATTCCTTACTCTAGCAGCTTTTCCAGAACATTCTGCACTAAGCACTGCTCTCACCCTCAGCCCTTTATTTTCAGCAGCCTTTCACAGCTCAGGTGAGCAGAGCTCTGAGGAAGGTGGTTTGGGAGTGCTACCAGAGGCCGACAGAGTGTCCAGACAGAGTCTCATACCCCAGGGAGGGTGGACCTGAAACTCAGACCCTGAGAACTGACACAGCCACTGCCGGAGACACTGAGGCTCCACCCCCGGCTGGACCTCTCAGCCAGCTTGCTCCTCCCCGTCCTACATCCAGGTCACTGTTGACACCACCGGTCTCCTCATCCTCTTAAAGGTCTCCCTTGTCACATCTGCCTTGTAGTCAGGGAACCAAAGATGTCGAATCTGGGGGATGAGCATCGCTGCTCTATTGTCTGAGCAGTCCACTGGGATCATAAACTCAGCCTCAGTAAAAAACCAGAGGGACGAAGTCCAACAGAAGGAAGACATTTTACCTGTACAGAGCAAAAGGAAGGGGGAGGAAAGAAGATGGCTAATCTGATAAGGAAGAATAGGTGTAGGGGGCTCTGGAAAGATGGGGGACCTGTGCGCCTTTTGTTCTCAGCTGCTTTTTGAGGGGAGTGAGTGACCCTTCCCCCTCCACCCGGAACCTGACACAACTGGACTGTCTTCCAGGTATGTCTGCCTACCACCATTTCTTCCGGTGGGTTGTGTGCAGCTTCTTTCTGTCTGTCTGTTTCCTTGTCCTTGACCTACCTTTTAAGGCTTTATCTTTGGGGTTAACAGCTAGTTGGCAAGGGGTACTTTGTTCATGGTTAGTTTAGGGTTAGTAAGAGGGCATGTAGGTGTCTAGTGTAGTCTATAATGAGCCTGGAGTGAATAATATAGTGACGCTAGAGTGAATACACATGCATATATATGTGTGTATGTTAGTGCATTGATGTGAATACACACTGCCTTAAAGTTGGCGCTCCCCATCACCCCATTTCTTCTATATTCTTTGGCAGGTGGGGGTGGCTTATTGTTTGTGCATTTGGTATTCTTTCTGTGTCCCTCCTGTCAGTTTTTCTTCTGGTCTCTTGGGTCAAGTCCCAAGGCCATTTGGTGCTTCCTTTACCTTGTTTTTTCTCTTTCTCTACCCTTGTCCTTGACCTGTTTCCCAGGGAAAGTTCTCTAGTAAAGTTTGTATTTAACTCCTTCTAGTCAGGATTAGCTAGAAGACCTAATGCATCCCTGATTTTATTTATTTATATACTTATCTGTATAGTCTACAGACCCCTGCCCTACACCTAGAGCTCCCATCTACCTCCAGTCTGCTCTCTGGCTGTGAGCTGTGTGCTTAAGGCCCCCAAACTCATGAGCTGAATGTATCACTGTGATGGTCTCAGGAGGTGAGCATGTTATGGGATAGTTCCCATAGAGAAGGCTCGCCACTCAAAAATATTCCAGGTCCTTCTTGTCTCGAATGAAGAATTGGACGAGACAAGAAATAATGGTGCTTGAAAGTTTATTAAAAAGAAAAGTGGACTAAATGGGTCTTGGAAAAGCCAACTCTGCAGACCAAAGTTGAGCTGGACAAAGGAAAAGGGGGTAAAAAGCAAAAGTGAAAAGTACTCGCTGTGTCTGAGCAACACGGTGCAGGCTGTCATGCAGACTCATGCATGACAGTAGCTCTCTTTGATGGCTGCTCCTCTTTTATGTGGTCCGCATCTTCTCGTGAGCTCCCGCGTCTTCTCTGGAGCTCCCCCGTCTTCTCGTGAGTTTGTGAGAAGTCCCGCATGCAAGTCCTTCACCTTGCCCTGGAATCTTGTAACTGACAAGTCCTGCCCATACACAGGAGGTCTGGTGTTGTCCCAGGAACTTGTAGTTGACGGGTCCCACCCATTTCCCCAGCCACTTTTGCCACACCTTCTCTCCTATAAAAGGAACTTATGAGGGGATCTGGTCATGATGGTGGAGTCACTGGTAATGGGATTAGTGCCCTTAGAAAAGAGGCCCTGGGGAGTTTATTTTGGTCTCTGTTGCAGGAAGACACAGAGATAAGTCATTGTCTATGAGGAACTGGCCCTCCCCAGACACTGAATCTGACGGCCTTGGCCTTGGACTTTCCAGCATCTAGAATCATATGAAATTTCTATTTTGTTACCACGTTCTGAACCAAAACCTGGCCCTGGCCCTAAGTCTGCTGCTACGATTCTGGCCTCTCCAGGCTGAAAGTCTTCTGGATGCCACTGGTTAAGTCCTTGATTTTTGTCTTTGGGGTTCATTTAGGCTTCTTCAGAGACGAAAGAGCCTCAAGGTGAGATCCTTTTCTATCCTTAATGCCTAAATGTTCCCCTAGCAAGGGAGGAGGCTGAGGCACAGCAAGCCTGTGAGGACCCCTTGGAGCCAGAGGGAGGGGAGGATGTCCCCTAGAGCCACGCTGAAGACCTAGATGGCAGTCCCCTGTGCATGCTGATCCCACTGAGGGCACTTCAGAGGGTTCCACGGTTCTTCCAGGCAGGTGGAGGGGAGGGACCACCCTGCACTGCAGGCCCTGTCCCCTTCTCTTCATGTGGAGGGAGTTGGTGCATCATGGACGAGACAGTGAGTTCTAAACCAGGCCTGTGGACCCGGGCTAATCCTAGTGCCGCAGAAGTGGCCTGGGACTTTTAGGGACTCAAAATAGATAAAAGCAGAACAACAAAAACCTCTCCCTGTGATGCTGGTCTGGGGTGCAATGAGAGGACATTTTCAACTCATTTTGGGTCAAAAGCATTGTGACATCCCTTTCACTGGGTAAGCGACAGCCATACTCTTGGTATATGAATTTCTCCTTTCAACAAAAGTGATTTATTTAAGTTTTCAGCATTATTTGTGTTTTTGCCACTCTAAGAAATTAGTATAGATCTTTGGCCGATTAAAATCATTCAAAAAATTTAATACAAATGAATCCTGATTTGTTGCTCTGGATGCAAAACATTAGCACTGTCTCCCCTGGCAATTCTTACTCCTGTGTATAGTTTTTTTGACGTACTATAGAGATGTAAGAAAGCTTGCATTTGTGGTGTGCAGTCTGCAACATTTTGATGCATGCACACACCCACAAAATGGCCACCGTGCTGAGGTAAGGATGACGCCCATCTCTTCCCAGAGCTTCCTTCACTCCTGTGGAATCCTTCCCACCCAACCTCTACCCCACCCCAGGCAATGTGTCCATCTGCTTTCTGTCACCAGGCACTGATTTGCATTTTTTACGGTGTCCTATAAATGGAAGAGTATGTTTTCCTTTTTGTGTGGCTTCTTTCACTCAACACAATAATTTAAGATTCATTGCGTTGTATGCACCAAGAGCTTATTCTTTTCTTATTGATCTCATATCATATTTTGGTGCATGAGATCAATGCTGTAAAAACATAGCAATTACCTCATTCTGGAAAGCCAGAGTTTACTTTATAAGAAAGATTCTGGACATAATCTTGAGGGTTTTGGTTGACATGCTCCAGCTGGGTCATCATGGCCATGTCATTAAGCCTGCTTGGGCCTCAGTTTCCTTTCCCCCAGGACAGGAGTATCTCAAGGGCCATGCTTATCACTTCATTCCTGGACCAAACAGCGCGACTCCCAGAACTGCACTGTGTTTGACGCGCTTGGCTGTGGACAAACCTATTGGCTCTGGTCCTGTGGGGGCTCCGATGGCCGAGGCTTCTCCAAGGCCAGGGAGCAAATGATCAAGGGAGCAGGGGCCGTGGGCCCCGTGCAGCAGACCAGGACACCCTCTGAGATGTTCCTGGAGGATCTCAGGGGTGTCACAGCTGGAAAACTGATCTCCAAGTGAGGAGGAGGCTCAGGGGAGGTGGTGTGAAGTGATTCCAACAGGAAGCTCCAGCTGATTCTCAGCAAGAATGGATGTGGGTGGTGCAGGAAAGGGGCTCAGGGCTCTCTGTAGGGGGTGTATAGGGATCTGCCCAAGAAGGCCCTCCCTTGGGCACAGTCAGGCTGCCTTGCAGAGGGCAGCTCTTTTCCTCCCCCCTCCCCCCCAAACACTCCACTCACCCAGAGCCACCACTGGGTCATTTGCCATCCGCGTATCTTTTATCCAGTGAGGTCACCACACCACTCATCAAGAAGGGACATCCGGGATCTCTGTGCTTGAGCCAGACCTTGACCAACAGAATACAGAGGAAGTGACACTGTGTGACTTCCAAGGCTAGGTCACAGCAACGTCATGCACTTCTGATAGGTCCTCTGGGGACGCTGGCTCCTGGAATCCAACCACTGTACTGTGAGGAAGCTGGAGCAGTCTGTCAAGAGGCCCTCAAGAAGGAGAAGCAATCCCAGGCTATGTGGTCTGGGCTTGCAGTGTTCCCTGAGTGTCTGCATGTAAAGGCCTGGTCCCCATAGTGGTACTGTTTGGGGGTGCGGGGCCTAGCGAGAGGTCTTTAGGTCACTGGGCCTGTGAACCTCTTTCTATACAGTTTGCAGGCCACAGCAGCCACAGAGAATATTCCATGGGAGCTTACTGGGGGTTTACAGGAACTGTGTATTGTTCTGCTGTGTTATTGATGAAGATACTGAGAATTCCAGAGGCCAAGACCACACAGAGCCAGCAGCTAGGAGAGCAAGACAAGAAGAAGGGTCTGTCTGCCTCAGGGGCAAATGCGCTTCACAGAACCAAGGGGGACCTTTGGCTTTAGGCTGGGAACTTACTTCTTTCACTTCATCGAGAGATCAGATCTTTAGCTCCCCCATTCACTGTGGTATAGAATAGATAACCATTTCCTTTTTTTTTTAAACTATAAAACACACATAACGTAAAATCCACTATCTTAACCACCTTTAAGTGACAGCTTGGTGGCATTAAGCACTCCCACACTACTTTGCATCCATCTCCACCGTCCGTCCCCAGCAAGTTTCTTTCTCCATATGGAAACTCTGCCCCCACTACACACTGACTTCTCTTTCCTTCCTCCTCAGTCCCTGGCAACCACTATTATTTCTGTCTCCATAAATGTGACTCCCTAAATACCTCCTACAAGGTAAAAGCATCCCATGTTTCTCCCTCTGTGACCGGCTTCTGCTTAGCACAGAGTCCTCAAGCTCCATCTGTGGTGTAGCATGTGTCAATTCCTCACAAGAAGCCCGTTTGCCCAGATGTACTACTACCTTGTCTTCCTCTGTGTCTAAAACCTCCCTCAATCTGGAGCTGCTGCTCATTCTCTGCTCAGCCTGCAAGGTGGGGATTTCCTAGCTAAGATCGGGGTAGGGACTGGGACGTGGCCCCTGGCAGAGCTTCCAGAAGATTTTCTCCTCTGTCCTCACCCCTCAGTGTAGCTTTGATGGCGGACTTTCTCCCAGTCAGCCTAGGTGCAGCGCTTCCTCGTCCCCAGGGAGCCCAGAGCTCCCTCCATCCCACCAGTACCCCTCTCCGTCACTCACGGGGTCTTGAAGGCCAAGGATGTTTTCACTGAGCTGGTACAAAGTAGGTCCTCTGGAATTGTGTCCTGACTCCTCCCTCTGAGGACCCTAGTGTGCAGGCGCCATTGTTGTTCCCACTGGTGGATGAGGAAACAGGTGCACTGTGAGGCCAGGCAGCTTCTCTGGGCCTCCCCTGCCCTCTTAGAACTGGAATCTCTGCATCCAGCTGCAGCAAAGCCCAGCCAGGGAGGTGCAGGTGGGAAGTGTCCTGGGGCACAAAGTCAGCGCCATTCTTCCACCTTGTGCAGTGACCTCCAAAAGTCACTGTAGTCGCACAGCTGCTGTCTTAGGAGCTTCAGATGATGCCCAGGCTGCTGGCCTCTGGGAGAGCAAATGATGGGTGAGAGATGGTGCTGGCCACTGTGGGTAGCTGTCAGGTTGCTGGGGCAAACAGAAATTCAGGCAGGGATGTAGAAGTATTGGGCTATTGGGCTTTTGGCATTACTTTGGTTTCCTGTGTATTTTCTGTAAGCCAAACAGGAGTTTGTTAGATAAAGGGTGAATCCGAAGACTGTTAGCACTCAGGGGCCCTTTCTACCCTACAAATTGCCAGGTGGGGAGATTGGATGTATTGGTGGATTTAAACTGGAGCAGGGCTCTGCCTTTGACTCTTGATGCCACTCTGCATGGCTGTCCCTGTACTCAGGGACTAACCCAGGAGGCCTGCCAGAGATAGATACAGCCTCCTGGGGCCCCCACAGGCACCCAGCAGCCCTACCTGGAACGCTGGAAGGAAGATCCAGGCCTGTGAG
This sequence comes from Hystrix cristata, assembly GCA_004026905.1. Taxonomy (NCBI): domain Eukaryota; kingdom Metazoa; phylum Chordata; class Mammalia; order Rodentia; family Hystricidae; genus Hystrix; species Hystrix cristata. The sequence continues at coordinate 31,796 of PVJO010019606.1, forward strand.
CTGACAGTCCTGCCCCCAACCCTTACTAGCTCTCGACCTCAGGGACCTCCTTCCTGTTGACTTGGTTTCCTTGTTAGAAAAACAGTGGTGCTGTTGCCTCAAAGGTCCCTGGGATTATTAAGTATAGCAAGATTGCTTTACAGAATGAATAAAATCTACACCTGCTTTGGGAGGGAATTAGGGTCCCACTGCTTGGGAATCTAGGGTATATGTATCTCAATTAAACAAGTTTTTAAAATAGGAGTGCATGGTCTCTGGTAGGGTTTCAGTGTGTTAGTCCCCAAACTCCTACGTCAATGGTATGTGGAGGTGAGGCTTTGGGAGTTAACAAGGATTAGAGAGGGTCACAAATGTGGGTCTCCGTGATAGTGTGAGGGGCTTTGAATGTAGACTGAGCGCCCCACTTCCTCCTGTAGCACAAACACTGCTCTATTTCACACTTGTGCTCACAACACAGTCAGAAGCCAGAAGCCTCCCCATGCTTTATGGACTCTGCTGGCTCTTGAAATTGGCTTATAAAGTGAATTTTCAGGGTCCCAGATGTGTCCTTCTTCTGCAGCCACAATTCCCTAGCACCTCGGCAGGACATCTGCAAGCCCTGGATCATATGTCACGTTCCCTGACACTTCCTGTGACCAGCTTCCGGCAGGATCTTCGGCCTCCCCACAAGTGTCCCAGGCTGAACCTCTCGGCCCCCTTCCACTGTGGCTGCCCCTCCCCCAACTCCCTGGCCTCTAATGGGCTCTTTGTCCAGACCTGGGTTCCTGGGGCTTTGCCTCCCTGGAATAATGAGGGGTTTGATCACACCGCGGCCTCTGATCCTACCCTGTCCCCCTCTCCTTTTGAGTCATAGATTCTGTTTTTTATGAAGTGTGTTATCCTCCTTAAGCTTTCCATCATGGGCCAGTTGTTTGAAAGTGCATTTGTTCAGGATCTGTGGACTGGCTTATGGAGCTTGCTTGTGGTCAGAACTGTGCGGTTTTTCTATATACTTAATCAGAAGGTTACTTACTGCCCCAAGGAAACTGGAAACCAGGCAGAGATTACGCTTTTTCAGGCTGCATTAAAAACAGAGTCAAAGAGATTTAGCTGTTTGGACCAGGTGGGGAAGCCAGAGAGTGGAGCTACCCTGGTGGGGCAGAGGCCGTAGCAGGCCGAAGGTCCTCATCGGGACTGACCACCACTCGGTGCCGGTCCCAGCCTAGGACCATCTGCATTGTGTCTTTTACCTCTTCTAATCTTCACATAAACTCTGTATGTGTGTACGCTTTGTTCTACTATAAGGAACAGGATCAGAGAAGTTAATAAGGTGCACAAGGTCACACAGGTAGAAGTCGAGGGGACCAGGAATTGAACTTAGTGCCCCTGAGCCTGTTCCCAGGACCAGCTGCAGCTGTGGCATGCTTGTGCTCCGAGTCACTGCTTCCTGCTGGTATCAGGTGGGAGCCCAGCTCCAGGACTAACAGCCTCTCCTAGCAGGGAATGCCTGCCTTCCAGAGCCTGGGTCTCCTCACCAGGTAATGGGACAGTACTCCTGCTACAAAGGGTTTGCCAGGGTGTGAAAGTGCTGCCCAGAATTTATCCTTACCGCCACAGTGTTGAAAGGAGAAACTTTAAGATGCGATTGGTCCTCGGGTCTGTCTTCGTGCCAGTACCATGCTGTTTTTATCACAGAAGCTTTATAATATAATTTCAAGTCGGGGACTGTGATGCCCTCTGCCTTATCCCTGTTGCCCAGAATTGTTTTTGCTATTCTTGGTCTCTTCTGGTTCCAGATAAATTTCACGACTGCCTTTTCTAATTCTGTGAAGTATGTTATTGGAATTTTGATTGGAATTGCATTAAATCTGTATAGTAATTTAGGAAGTATGGCCATTTTCACTATGTTGGTTCTTCCTACCCACAAACATGGGATGTCTTTCCATTGTCTGAGATCTCTTTCAATTTCCTTTTTTAGAGTACTGTAGTTTTCAGTGAAAAGATCTTTTACTTGTTTTGTTAGATAGATTCCTAAGTATTTCATTTTTTTC
>PVJO010019607.1:0-33841 GCA_004026905.1 Hystrix cristata
CATGTATTAGCTTATTTGTGTACTATTGGATCTTGCTTAGCATACCAACTCTGATGGGTGAGAGTGTTCTTTGTTTACTATTTTTAAAATGTTTGAAAAATTTTGGAGCATGGATATTTTTTGAATTGAAAAAAGGACTATAATTGAGAGACCTAAGAAGTTTGCACTCTTCTATAGAGAAAAACACTGTTCCCATATCTCTATTTTCTGTATTAGTCACATTTCCTGTGGCAGGTACATATTACCAAACACAGCTCAGAAAAGGAGAGGTGTGTTCGGCTCACTATTCCCGAGGGGTCAGTCTACGGTCAGCCGGGTCCAGGCCTGAAACATCAGGGCAGAAGGGCATTTACTGGTCCTCCAGTCAACTCCTAAGTCCAGCAAGTTGACCGTTGAGTTTAATCATCACACAGATCTTCCTTAGCATACTACATCTTTGAGAGCAAAGGTCTTTGTGTTCGTTTTTGATTATTTTTCTAATGCCTGAAATATTACAGAGAATTAATATATTTGAATTGAATGAATGACTATATTCTAGATACATAAGAAGTTTTTACTCTTCTGCAGACAAAAACACTTCAGGTTTTGAAAAAATCTCCCATTATATGGATCTTTGTTTTTTGCTTGTTTGTTTGTTTTGTTTTTGGAGATAGAGTCTCACTATGTAGTTCAGGCTGGTTTTGAAATCACTATGTAACCCAGGCTGGCCTTGAACTTGCACCTATCCTCCTGCCTTGACCTCCCGAGTGCTGGGATTACAGGCATGCACCACCACACCTCGACTATACGGATCTTGTTATGAGGCAAACTATGCAAATTTAAGGTTATAGATCACTCTCTATAGCTTGTGGTTCTAGATATCTAATCGGTTTTATATCATAGGAATTAAAAAAAGGGAAAAATGAAAAAATTGCAATATATTTGCAAAATCATTAAATCTCCAGATAAACTATTAGTTGTACACAATTGTGCTAGTGACATGGGGGCCTGGCAAGGTTGTCACAGGTAAATGGCATCAAGTGTGACTGCATATTGAGCAGATAATGACCTACTTACTATCATTCTATCATTGGCTGCTGTATATTTTCCACACCTGATTATTATTTCTAAAGCATGCTGCTCATTTAGGCAGAATTCTTCTGTCACTTATGGCAAAGAGTTGTGTTTGCCATAAGTGACAGAAGTTTTAAGAATAATGCCATAAGTTTAGTTTAGAATAGTGCCATAGTTTTAAGAATACTGAGGCTTCAACTCCTAAAACAGCCTCAACTCAAACCTATGAAATCAGAATTATGATTTGAATTTATATAAATTCTGTTATTTAATAAAATAATTCTAAAAATAACTATTCCAAATTATTTCTTGTACAGGAATATATTATTACTATTCTCCATCTATACTAAAGATGAAATGAGCTGCTTAAATTTGGACAGATAATAAAAGAAAGTCATGGTATTTATCTAGGACACAGATGTACAAAATACTTTCTTACCAACAACTCTTTGAAGAAGATATGGTTAATTTCATTTCAGTTATACTTATTGAAGGTCAGGCTGAAAGAGCTTTGAGGAAGTTACCTAAGCTTACAGAGTAAGTTTTGGAGGATTAATTTAATCTCAGGTCTCTCTGATGCAATTCCATACCCTCTTAATTTACCGAAGAGAGCAGAGCATGATTTACTCTCCCTCCTTACAGCAATCCCCACCCCCCTTACAGCAATCTCCACCCCTCTACTGAACAGCACAGCTTCCTGAAGTGTCTGATATAAATCTGCAAATGTTAGTATGTATAATACTTGAAAATATTGTACAAAGATTTTTTTTTCTTAATTTGAACCATAGAGGCAGACTCATACCTAGGCATTTTGAGTATGAATTCAACAGCTTATTATTTCTCTGAGGGTATATTCTTCCTAAATCTCCTGTCACTGGTAGAATAGAGCAGCCTTACAAAATGCTGACATTAAACAAAGGGAGCCAATTTTAAAAAAGAGCTGTTTAAATATTCTAGGGTAGCATTTTCCTATCAGTTAAAGTGCAGAAGTTATTTTCAATTCATAGAGTTTAGAGAAGGAAATAAATGTGCAGTACTTAATAATAAGAGTAAGGGCAGCTGAAAACATAATCTTATAAAAATTCTCAATACAATACATTAAAACTTCTACATTTTCTTCTATGAACATCAACATTATTGTTTCTGCTCTTTAAATTTTCTTTCAACACTTCGGTTTCAGTGGTGAAAGGGATATTACACGTAACATACTTGATATATGGTGAAGCACTAAATAAATAACAAATATTAGCTACTATTGTTTATTCCTCCTCATTGAATTGCAGACAATCTCTGATTTATGGTAGTATGACTTAGAGTTTTTTGTCTTTCAAACGGTGAAAAAGCAATTCGCATTCAGTAGAAGTTTTGCTTTGAATTCTGAATCTGGATCTTTTCTTGGTCCAGCGATCTGAATATGACCCTCTCTCAGGGTCACAGAGAGAAACAGCCCTAACTCCGTCTCATGAATGTGGGAGTGAACAACCCAAACTCTCCAGTATACTTTGTTGTAAACTATGATGTTTAGTAGATTACATGTGTTAAGTAACTTTTTGCTTTTGATACTTTCAATATGCTATATGTTTGTCAAGATGTAACTCTGTTGTTAAAACAAATAGAATCTGTATACATTCTTTCTGATGAAAACCAAGTCTCTCTGAGTTTTAAAATTGGTAGTACATTAGCACAGTATAAGACACGGTAGTGTCATAACAAATAGAAGAGGACATAACAAGAGAAACTGAAACTTGAGAAGCCAAAGATAGTCTCATATTCTTCACATAACTAATGTCACATAAAATTATGAACTTGAATCACTTTCTTTTATTGGTCAGTCCTATTGAATTTTAACAAGGAACTAATTTCTTTAAATCCTGTTTACTACACCCCAAACTGATGAAGATATTTTTGGAACATAATATTGTCTTAAAATAGATCCATATTATTTCCAGGAAAGGAAAGAGGAAAAAAAAAAGAAGGATGAAAGAGAAGGAAAGAGGAAGGAAATTGCTCTCACTCTACCATGCACAGTAGCTCTGAGGACTCCCTGGCTTTGCTTAACTGCTTCGTCTGCTGTAATTTTGTCTTAATTTTGTGCATTTATAGTCTTCTGAAAAATATTTGAATCAGTAAGAATAGCTATAATTCTATGTGTCCTTTTTCTAGCTCTAGTCACCTGGGAATCCTTTATAGAAATATTAACATATAATTGTTATAGAAATAGTCTTGCCTCCATTAAAGAAACACAACATATAAAAGGCTAAGCCACTTATTTCAAAAGCAAATGGAATGGGTTAACAATTTGAAATTTAGCTAGTACCATATAATCTCTTCACGATTTAACTTCTTGGAGGGGAAATAAGCACTATTCACCTATGTCAATCTTTACAGTTTGAAAAAATTTGAAAGGTAGGCAAGGATCAGCAATTAGACAACCAAAACTATTTCAACTATAAACAAATCAATGTTGTAGTTATTTATAGATACACAGTGGCTAAAAAATACCGTTGCAAAAATACCATTGTAGCTTTGAAGTTGTAAAAAGTCATGTTGCTTAAATATTTTCCACATCTGAATACAGGAAAAAAAATCTATTAGTTGGGAATATGGATCGATGCACCAGGAATCTCTTCCCTCCTATCTAGTTAGTTAGTACACTTCTCATATCAATTCACTCTGCCCTTGAAGAATTTCTTCTACTTGTCTTGCTTACAAAAAGTCATTGTGGAACACTTTGGAATAATCCCAAAATCTTAGATACAATGAGAGAGAACAGGTGCACAGTGAATGAGAAGAATTCATTATGCACATTATTGAATTTTTTTATGGGCTGAGCTTAATTCGTAAAATCCATCAAAATAAAACTTACTATCATGTTAGAGGACTTATCTGCACAGATTGAAAGGTGAAAGAAATACTCCACATGAATGAATCAGACAACAGGCTAGAAGCCTGCATCTGTGTGGCATTATCTGTATTTACTAACTGGTCTTGTGACATTGGAATGTGACTTAATATTCCTACTTCTACTTCTGTCTCTCACTGTGCTCGCTAGAATGAAGGAATTCAAATATATGTGGTGAAATAAAATGACTCAACAAAAACAAAAACAAAAAAATTCAATGTACTAGTTTTAGTTGAAATAACAAGATAAAAATAATGTACTTTTTTTCTTTGTGGAACTATGTTTCGCTAAATTTTGCATATGCACATATGTATACACAAAGTGTTTTTCTTTTATGATCCTAGACACTACCTTGTTTTATAAGTAGGTATGCTATAGAAATGCAAAATTTTGAAGGCAATATTTCAGTCATTATAAAAGTAGTTGATATACATAACTTAGATGTTTGTTATGAATTAAGCAAAACTACAAATGTATTCATATATAAAATATCAGATATACAAAGCTGCTAAAATACTTAGAAAATGTCCATATTCATTAATGTCTTACTTATATGTACACAAACAATTTAAAGTATTTACAAAATAAACAAAATTAAAATTTCCTTTATGAAAACAAAGCAGTATTAATGAGTTTTTATTGATAGCATTTAATATTTCTTAGATATTTAGTAGATTTTGCATATAAATTGCAGAAAGGTTATAATCAATTTCCTTGAATATTTGAATTTTATGGATTAATTGTTCTGATCATTCATCTTATAATTTTTCCAATTATTCATAAAGGCTAAGCAGAAGTACAAGTTTTACATTAAAATAATATTTCATATTCACTTCAAAAATCACAGAATGAAAACCTATATTTAAAGCTAGATAGACACGCAGAGGCAGAGTTACACAAGCCATGCTTCTGGAGTCATTATATGGGGTTCGAGTCCTAATCCTATTATAAAATGTTGGCATAACATTTGGGCTCAGATAAACTATGTTTCAGTGTTTTCAATGTAACATTGATAACACTTTCCTCCAGAGTTATTATAAGAATTAGATGAAATAATCTGTAGGTGTTAACCGCAGTGCCTGGAACATAGTAATTATTCAATAAATATTATTATTTAGTACTAACCATGAAATTTATCATGCTCTTATTCTCATATTATTTGCTCAATAATTTTTCAAGTACATGGTTTCTATTTATATACATAAAAGTATTGATAACCAAGAAAATTAAAATTGGCTGGCTGAAGATAATTATTTCAGTTGGGGATTTAGATCAGTGGTAGAGTACTTGCTTAGCAAGCACAAGGCCCTGAGTTCGATTCCCAGCACACCTTCCAAGAAAGAAAAAAAAGGTAAATATTTTAAAATGTAAATATCTGTAACCAAACTCAGAATTTTATGTTGAAATGTTTAATAATTTTTAAATTATTATTACTTTACTTATTCATTCATATGTCCCTTCATTTGTCAAAAATACTTTTGAGCAAATAATACTTTTTTTCTGGACACTTTCATAGGCCCAGGAACTATAATGATGAAATAAAACAAACTTAATCTCCTTTTGGAGCTAAAGGAGGTTGCAAAGCATAAGCCCAGAGTGTTAATGAAAGAACACAGGGAAGAAAAAAGAAAAAGTGTCTCATTAGAATTACCTAAACAAGTCAAAGAGATAAGAAAAGCAATCCCAGGAAAAATTAATTTTAGATTTGATGGTGCTTATTGTGGCTAGTAAGAAATAAAAAAAAAAATGAGGAATTGGAAGAATTCAGTTTTAGATGAGAGAAAATTGGGCATATTTACATGCTACTGGAAAGGAGTTGAAAAGAAGGGGATTTTTAACCCGAGTCCTCTGAATGCCATGATTGGGGAGTGGTATTCATTAGGAGAATGGTTCTAAACTGTAGGGATCTTGTCCACATGGTTGGAAAAATATTTGGTTCTCATAAGTATGAGTGAAGGGTTATCCATGGCATTTGGTAGAAGAGGACAAGATTACTAAATATTACGGTTTAAATCTAAAAATGTCTCATGTTCACAGGAAGGGCTTGGTCAGAAGGGCATTCACTAGGAGCATGACTGGGAAATGTGTGTTCTTGTCCCTGCCTCTTTCTTCCCTTCCTTCTCTGCTGCCTGCTATCACACAGTGAACAGCACTCTCTGCATACTCTTCCACCACACTATCCTGCTTTGGAGGCAGCCACAGTGGAAAGAATTCCGTCCAAACTTAAGATGAAAGAGTAAAGTCATTTGAAACTGATTGGAGAAGAAAGAACCAGAGCACCCTGCTCACTCAGGACAACCTAAGGAAGTATTTCCTGCAATTTAGCCCTCTACACAGTTAGGGGTCACTGTAGCCATGCTTCGAGGGGGACAAGCCACCACTTGAGCTGGCAGTAGACTGTGGTGTCATTCACCTGGTGTTGGTCTTTAGGCATGCAAAATGCCAGAACTATGGCATCACAGAGAATTCTACCTCCACAGAAGAAGTTCTGCCAGGTCAGGAATGTAATGTGTCAAGATCATAGTGCCTGACAGGAACCTCTGAGAGGGTGATATGTGAAGCACTGAGAATTAAGCCAGAGGAGCACTGAGACATTGGGAAGTTGGAGATGCCAAGAAACAGAATATCTGCAGAGGAAAGGCACAGACAGTGATTTGAACCAGCCCAAGAGAGAAGCCACGTGGGCTACCACTACCAGGGCCATTAAAGTGGTGCTCCCCAAACCATGTGGAACGCACATGTCCAGATAACACTTCCCGGGCACTGGGCAAGCATCTATGGGGTTTATGTTTACCCTGCTGATTTGCGTGCTTGCTTTTGGCCAATTCTTTTCCTATTTATACCTATGTATTTTACATACATATTTATTATTTTATTTTATTTTAATGGCACATTTTAGATGTACATAGTGATAACATTCATCATAGGGAATTTGTACCTGTACATGACATATCTTGTTGCTTCTTTTTTTCCTATTTCTCTCCTCTCACCCCCTCCTCCCTTCCTATTTACAAAAGCTTTGCTTCCATTTTTTCCTTCCATTTCTTATTTCTGTTTTCCTCTGTTCCATTTCCCCTCCCTTGTTTTATATACATATTTAAAATCTAACAATCTTCATTCATGATTTACAAGACTGGTGGTAGGGATTCAAATTGAGAATTTTCTATAGGCAGAAAGAGAAGGCTAACAGTAAAACCACCAATAATCATATTATAAAAATTAAGCCATGAAGATAGTGAATTAAGATGAAGGGATGTCTGAATGTTGAAAAGAAATTGAGTCAACATACTGTACACATTTGATAGGATGTACTGGGATTAATTTATACTGTCATTGTACGTTCATATTATCTTATGACTCATAAAAACACAGACTTTTTTTTTTTTGGTGCTGGGGATCGAACTTGGGTCCTTGTGCTTGCAAAGCAAGAGACTTATGTAATTTTAAAATGAAGAAAATCTGTTAATTCAGTGAGTATGGATTTTAGCATTCAGAGCTACAAAACTTTTCTAAATATACTTTGAAATACTCGTACTACTACACAATTGGTATTTGTGAAAATTTTTTAAGTAATGTTTGTACTTAGTTTTAAGTTGGTACTTAGATATTCGTGTTAGAGTAGCCTTCAAAATCTTTTTTTAAATATTGAATATCACTTATAGCAGCAGTGAATGTGAAACAATGTCTACTCTATTGGATACCACATTCTAGCCAGGGAACCACATAATAAACAGATTTGCAATTTGACACTTAATGTGGTCACTACTATCAAAGAAAACTAAGCAATCTAAGGAGATAGAATATAACAAAGTGGTGTCTGCTGTTTAGAATGAGCGGTCTAAGAAGCACTTTCTTTTCTTTTTCTTTTTTTTTTTTATTATTTACCAAGAACATGTATTGGTGCATTGTATACATAGTGATCACATTCATCATACTTAATTTGTACCTATAGTTGATATATCTTGGTTCCCCCCCCTTCCTCACTGCTCCCTCCAATTTCCTCTCCCTTCCCTATTTACTGCAGGTTTATTTACATTTTTACATTTTCCCCTTTCTCCTTTATTTTCTTTTTCTCTTCCTTCTTTTTCCACTTCTCCCTATCTACTTCTCCTCTCTTTTGAATACTATTGTCTTTTTATTTTTTATTTTTTATTTTTTGCATAATATCTATTATACCTTTTCATCTTTATTGACACTTATGGTTTCCATATCAGAGAAACAATTAGATGTGTACTCATGAATGTCTGATTTATTTTACTTAAGAGTATGCTCTCAGGGTGCATCTATTTACCCACAAATGTCTCTAGTTTATCCTTTTTTATGGCAGAGTAGTACTCCAATTTGTAGAAAAACCACATCTTCTTTAGCCATTCATTGGTTGTTGGGCATTTAGGTTGTTTCCAAGCCTTAGTTATTACAAATAATGTTGTTATGAACATGGTTGTGCATATATCACTATGGTATGATGATTTTAATTCTTCTGGGAAGATACCAAGCAGGGGAATAGCCAGGTCAAATGCAACCTCTACTTATAGTTTTCTGAGGAATCTCCACACTGATTTCCACAGTGGTTGGACCAGTCTACATTCCCAACAACAGTGGAGGAGGGTTCCTTTTTTCCCTCATCCCCACCAGCATTTGTTATTGGTTGATTTCTTGATAATAGCTGTTCTTTCTGGGGTGAGATGGAATCTTAGGGTTGTTTTGATTTGCATCTCTCAAATGACCAATGATGTTGAACACTTTTTCATATATTTGCTTGCTATTTTTATTTCTTCACCTGAGAAATTTTTATTCATTTCAAATGCCCATTTTTGGATAGGGTCTTTAAATTTGGGGAGATATTATTTAAAGAGTCTTTAAATCACCAATAGAGCAGGGTGAAAATCCACGCAGTGGGAAAATTTTTTTGTCAGCTGTCCCTCAGACAAAGAAGCACTTTCTTGATGAGGTAACATGTGAGAAGGGACTTAATTCCTGAATATTGAAGATGGAGTATAAGACACTGTCTATAAGTACATATGACTGTCCCATTTAACATTTTTCTACAAAACTGTAAAATATTTTAGTTTTTCTAGAGCTACTTTTAAACAGTGTCTTTACTATTAAACAATAATAGTTACATTAATAGTAATCAAGAGAAATAGCTTAATTTTATTTAATTTTGAAAGTTTTTTTTAATTTTGAAATTTAAATTAAGCTAATGGAAGATACTTACAATAAATGCATTTAAGTATATATTATAAAATGTAACATCAACTAGAAAAAATTTGATAAAAATTTATTCATAATAATAAAAATAAAATATGTGTGTGTGTGTGTGAGTGTTTGTTCTGGTTTCTCTTAAAACTTTTCTTTGAAAATTTAAAAACTCATATCTAATTTTTAACACCTAATGTCCGAAAACTGATACCAATTAAAGAAAGAATAGTAACCTGATGATGTTGCTATCAGGTGGTGCCATATTGAATTTCCCCCACAAAGAGTGTGTTCTTAACTATCATTTGTCCTCGGAGTCCATTATACTATGAGAAATGAGGGTAAAGCTCTTTGGAAATGGAAGCGGTTATTAAAATAAATCTTAATCTCCAGAAATGGCATTTGCATTTTGGATTGTTAAATATACAATAAGAATATATGAATTTCAAACATTTATTATGCACATTTAAAAAAATAATGATTTACATATAAGAAATCAATTTCCTCTCTTTAATTAAATAACTGTATAGCCAAATTGAAAGCATGTTATTTTTCTCCAATAAAACAAAACATGAAACACTAGCAGAACACCCAAAGATTTTGTAATGGAATATTATAGAAGCCTTACTTCTGGCTCCCTGGAATTAACTATATATGAGGTGTGTTATGCCAAAATGCCAATGGCGTTCCTTGAGAAAAAAGAATTACAGAATTTAGACTAGTATGTACAAAACATTGTGATAATTATTACCTCTACACTGTGATATGGACCCCTTCCTCATGAAGTTTGCATATATCTAAGTGAAAAGGAAAGGTATGAAGATAATTTAAACAGATAATTAAACATTTTTGCTCTAAAAGCTATGATAAAAGATACATTGTGTGTTTAAGTTTTAAAAATTAAAAAGACACTATCAATAATCTCAAAATACTCCCTTTCACTTTGAACACACTTATTCCACTGTTCTTGCTGCTTTTTGAAGCAGTTCTGGAAATCCTTTTTACTAAATATCTTTTTTTTTTTTTTTTGCACTGTTTGGGCTACCTTCTTGTCCTGATTCCTGCAAAATATGTACCTTTTACGATCATTTTGAATTTGAGGAAGAGCCAGAATTTGCACAGTGCCAGCTCCAGGGAATAAGGTGAATGAGGACACACCACAGTCTATTGGATGCCCTTAGCACCACCACTCCCTGGATTTTTGGTCACACCTCCTAAAGACACTCACAAAAGAAGACTTCCAGACTGCTTCAGAAAGTGGAAAGAACAATGGGGTAAGTGTTAAAAATGAGGGCATTTCTTTTGAGAAGGGTAAATGGCAATGCGGCATTTACTGTATTAAATGTTTACTAACTGTATTTTTCTATCTCCTCTTGTATATTGAAAATCTTACCCTAATCCCTTCTGAGCAGTTATATTTGGGGGTGTGTGGTTACTTGGGGGCTGGATATAAGATACGCAATTGAAGTTAGAAAGGATAGTGCCCTGGAGGTACAAAGCAGCGACAGAGTGGAAGTCACAGATTGCAGAGATTTGGGGGACATGCTTAATGCAGGTGGAATTTCAAAGATAGGAGATCATGACTGAATTCCAGAGTTCAGGTTTGAACAGCATCTGGGTGACTATGATTTCTATTAAATAAAGAATGAAAGAGAAAAATGGGGACTATTTCGAGGCTAAGGACAAGTTCTGTTTTAGTTTTGAAACGTGTCTATATGTAGTGATGGGAGTGGACTCACTGCTATGGACTAGCAATCAGATCTGGAGGAATTCTAGAGGGAGGAGAGCTGGGAATCCAGAAGCCTTTTACTGATACGTGACTGAGTTTTAGTTGTGCTGCTTTCAGGGTCATCTGTGTGCTCTTTTGAGGGCGAGATGCTCGTTCCTAAAAAAACGAACAAAATCTCTACCGAGTTTCTTAGTTTAATAATAATTAGGGACAGGAAAAGCCAGCTACTATTAAACACTTGATCCCTTACAACCAACTTTGAGGTGTTCTGCGAAAGATTTTCAGAGTCTGCTGCTAAAAAATAAAGAGAAATCCGAGTTCATGGTGATGTGACTAGTTAGTCAAACTTTGAATTAGATCTGTCAAACCACGCGTCACTGTTCTTTAACGAGTTTAGGCTTCACTAACTTATTCGCAATCACTTTTGTAAAAATAATTACTCTTTAAAGCCAAAAGAACACAAGTACTTTGAAGAGGGCTTATTTCTTGGGATGGTTTCTGCCATTATTTCACATTTGTTTCAAGTTTTTACTTGCAAGGACTGCTCATAAAACTACTGAATTGTATGATTACGCAGCTAAGTGCAGCTCGATGCTGTTCTTACCTTAGTGAAAATCCAGGGGCTGGGTTCCCGCTGGCTGTATCAAAGATTAAATGTCCACTTCAAACGCCCTTATGCTTTTATCCATTAAATCATATTCTGTTATCTCAAAGCTCTCTCCCTGGAAACCTTTCTTCTCTGTGTGGGCAGAAAGGAGAGATCACATAACTTTCAAAGGCCCGACATCCTTCGTCTTTCTGAATCATCTCTTTCACCAAAGCAGGGTTTTATATAATAATGAAATCTGTTTCCACAAAGCTTGCTCTCAAAACACTGTTAAGTGAACCTTTAAAAGTAAAGAGCCTCCAGAAATTACACCCAAATGATCAATGTATTTTCCCTTTAGTACGATTTTCACACATCCAAGTGATTGGGTATGGCGATGGTTCAAATCCCTCCAAGGATTTATAAGCAGATTTCACTATTGATATGAAGTAGGAAAATTTTGATAATACTTCCCATTTTCTTTTACTAGAAAACAGTAATCCCTGAACTAGTCTCATCAAAAAAAAAAATTATTTTGTGGGGGAACTGGGGATCTAACTCAGGGCCTTGTGCTTGTCAGACAAGCACTCTAACCACTGGGTTAAATCCTCAGCTTTCTTATCCAAATTTTGTACTCTCCAAATAATATATTCTTAATCTTATCTGTGAAACTCTACATTTCTTAACTAGACAGAGAAACAGACTATGATTTTAAATCTTACAATACCTTGAAAAATGTATTCACTCTATAGTTCAAAGTAACTCTGGGAAAACTCAATTGCCAAGTATGTTACAAATAATACGACTTTAATATGCTCACCTGAGCATATGCCTACTAAGTAGGAATATATGAAGGAAATCCTTTCAAACACCAAATATTAATTAGTTCATTTTAGTTTATATTATGCAAGATTGCTTTAGCTCATTACCTTCTTAAACATTTTGTTTCTGTTTTACCTGTAGCACTTAATGTGACAGAAAAATTGGACCAGGATTAGTGGTAATGTGAACTTTCTACTGGTTTATAAGTAGCTGACTATTTAACTACTTCACATGGAGTAACATTAATTTGATAACTGTTTCATTTAGTAATGAAAGATTACAAAGAAAAGTCTAAATTATTTAACATAGAGCTGTTTTCTTTTTAAAATATATTTTAAATGAAAATGATCAATTTAATTTGCCAACATTAGATTGAATCATTTGAAAAGCAAGGTCTTTATGAGTGCATGTCATAGATTCTTAGTACTCTCTGCAATTTATGTGTGAATAATAAGTTATTAGGAAAAAGCAATTAAAAATTATGTGGGCAACAAACTTTGGCCCTATACACTACTTGATTCATCAAATACTTGCCAAAATGTAATTTATGCTATATAGAACAGATGTTAAGCCTACAGGTTCAAGTAACATTCATCTCAATTAAAGTATTTTTGAACTGAGTATACAATAATGATTTAAAAACTGGCCCAAGATAATTTAAGACATCGTAGAGTTCATTTGGAGCAGAAATATGCTTAAGTATTTTTTGAAAATTTCTTTGTTTCTAGCCTGCTCATTTCAATTCTCAAAGTTTCAAAAGTTGAGTTTTAAAAAACATCCTATTTGGCAGCTGTTGTTATACTCAGTCAAATAACTCACCCACGATCTAGATCTCGGAGGAGGATATGTGGGAGGTCCCATAGTTTCTATCCAGCTGTTACTTAGTCCGGAATAACGTTTTTGGTTGTGTACAGCTCCCAGCATGCAGTCTGCTCCTGACAGCCTCAATAAAATTCCATTTAAGCAAAATGAATTAAAAGTTAGTCCAAACAAAGTTTAGAAAGACACAATTAAGAACTCCTTCTAAACTGGTGTTTGACTTAGAAAGTTTCATCTTGAGAAAACCTGTCACCTTGCAGGATAAAATACCACTTGCGGATTTGCAATTGCCTGATCCCACCTTTTGCTTTTTCTGAGTAAACTCTTGAAAGAGTTAGAAGAGCTTCTACAGAAATATCTGGAGCTTAAGATCTAGGAGCATCTGTTCGGTATGATAACAGTAGCAGCCTTCTTGGTGGCAGTCTAAACCCTAAAATCTCCAAATACACCCCAGACCCGGAATCAGAGAAAAAAGATTGTGTTAAACCATCATTTTTCAAACCTTCCAAAGAGAATGATATCTGAAAGAGAGCCGTATCTCATGTGCACACTAATGCACACATAAAGCTTGCACAGACACGGTAGAGAGGGAAAATGAGATGGTATGGGATAGCTAAATAAGAAGTGAAAGAGCAAAACACACAGTACATTTGCGGAAACTGACAAAAGGGAACACAGGGGATGCTTACTGAAATACTGAGAGTAACTTGTGGATACTCAAACCAATGCCCAATCAACAGTATGCTTACAATTTTATGTTGGTTAGAAATCCTAATTTTCAGCAACCGTTCCTCTTTCTGGTAGTAATGAACCTAATCCATATTCTCCCTCACCTTGCTAACTATACAGTAAAATTGCATATATATGAATCTCAGCTCTGCCAGTTATTAGCTATATCTGTGCCTTGATTTCCTCACTGCAAAATAAAGATAATTATAGCGTCCATTTTTGCTGTTAATACAGTGGTAAGTAAATAATAAAGACATATAAATGCTTGTTACCACCAGTCCTCTTTTTTTCTCATACTCTTTTTGGTCATCGTTAACCTATACTTAGAAGAAAACATCGGCAAATGAACTGAAGGTGGTAAAGTACACACACACCCTCTAAAATGAATTTTTTCTTCAAGCAAATAAATGAATATACTAAAGTGTGAAAAAATCTAAAGTCTTGCCTAAAGGGTTAATGTTGTCTACTGTACAGTACGCATGCATAAGTACTGGCAAGAAGTTAGGCTTTATTTCCTTTATTTTAATTACAGCATTTATGAGTGACATATCAGTAATTATTTATTAAAGAAACAAGGCAAGATGGGGCAACATCTTAAATTTTATCAAGCTTTAAGTACCAGTGTGTCATTGATTTCAAAATAAAAATAGTGTTAACTAAGCATAAATGGTCAGAAAGTCCCAACATGTATAGCATACAATGATAATAATAACTCATTATTACTGTATTTGGGTTATTTTAACAGGTTTCCTAAATTTCCTCTATTATTCAAGCTATTGAGCTATCTAGAAACTGTACAATGACTTAGAATGGGAACATTTTTGTCAAAGTTGACTAGATTTTGGGATTTAATCAATATTTTTGCCATTCATGCTCACTGAATTCAGTTTCTTTGTTGTAACAAAAATTTACATGAAATGACTATGGAACAATTAACTATGAAGAAACAGATGTAGAAATATTTCACTTCAAGAAATAGTTTCCTAATATTAAATTTACTGAAGAATAGAATAGGAAGAACCCTCGAAGACATAGAGGTAAGGAAAAAATTTATGAACAGAACCCAGACCACACAGGAAACAATACAAAGAATCAGTGCTTGGGACTACATGCTATTAAAAAGCTTTTGCACAGCAAAAGGAATCACCAATAGAGCAGGGTGAAAAGCCACAGAATGGGAAAAAATTTTTGCTAGCTGTCCATCAGACAAAGGTCTAACATCTAGAGTATATAAAGAACTCAAAAAAATTAATCCTCCCAAATTGAAAGACCCAATCCAAAAATGGGCAACTGAAATGAATAAACATTTCTCAGATGAAGAAATATAAATGGCAAATAAATATATAAAAAAGTGTTCAACATCACTAGTCATTCAAGAGATGCAAATCAAAACAATGTTAAGATTTAATCTCACTCCAGAAAGAACCACATTTATGAAAAAATCAACCAACAACAAATGCTGGCGGGGCTGTGAGGAAAAAGGAACCCTCCTCCACTGTTGGTGGGGATGTAGACTGGTCCAGCCACCGTGGAAATCAGTATGGAGATTCCTCAAAAAAACTAGATCTAGAGGTTCCATTTGATCCAGCTATTCCCCTACTGGGAATCTTCCTAGAAGAATTGGAATTGTCATACCACAGGGATATATGCACAACTATGTTTATAGCAACACAATTTGTAATAGCTAAGTCTTGGAAAGAACCTAAATGCCAACAACTGATGAATGGCTAAAGAAGATTTTTTTTTTACACAATGGAGTACTACACTGCCATAAAAAGGATAGAGTCATTTGTATGTAAATGGATGTTCCTTGAGAACATACTATTAAGTGAAATAAATCAGACATTCATGAGTACACATTGAATTGTTTCTCTGATGTGAGAAACCGTAACTGTAAATAAGGAAAAAGAGGTGTAATAGATATTATATAAAAGGAAGATAATATACAAAGGAGAGGAGTACTAGAAAGAGGGAAGGGGGAAAAGCAGGAAGGGAAAAAATGGAAAGAAAGGGGAAAGGAAAATCATGGAGAAATGTGAATAAACCTGCTATAAATAGGGAGGAAGGGAACAGAGGGGAGGGGTGGGGAAGAAGGGGGAGAACCAAGATGCACCATGTACAGGTACAAAACAAACATGATGCATGTGATCATTATAAGTACAATGTACCAATACATGTTCTTGGTTAAAAATAAAAAAAAAAAAAAAAAGAAAGAAAGAAAGAAAGAAATAGTTTCCTGGAAATACAAGACCATTAGGTACATAAATATATTGAAAAAGGCCCAGCATTGAAGTGGACTCTACTGCTTTTCTTTGTCTTATTTGTTTAGACATCCCGTTATTTGGTGCTCAAAATGTGAGAGGCTAAGAATTTTAATTCATATCACTGTTGCTCTTCTTAAAATACTAACTTTTGCTGTTGACGTGAATGGTGCGGTGAAGCCGGTCCTGGGCGGCACGCACTGGCGGGCGGGATCCTAGCCAGGGCGCTCCGGTCAGCTCAGCCGCCAGGGTGAGCAGGACGCCGTCTTCCTCACTTTCCTGGCTGCTGTTCACTTCTTCAGCAGGAGCATTTGCAGGGTTTCAGTTCCAGCTTTGCATTTTTTGTGTTTTTCTTTTATGTTTTCAGCAGCTGATTTGAGGAGTTCCATTTGTAAGCCAAAAACGCAGGTCCGGAGTCCTCAGCTCGAAGTCCTCCGGTGCGTGACTCTGCTGTTGGAACAGCGACATTCTCTCTGGGTTTGCCTGGTCAGGTACGTTGTGATCAGACAGAGCTCATGGATTTTGAATGAATCAAATTTAGACTTAATTTCAGGTTTGTAGTATTTAGTCATTTAATTCTAACATCGTGCTTTCTAGATTTGATAGGGATTATAGGCTTTTTTTTTTTTTTAAGACAACAACTGAAGAACAATTGAGTAATTGTGAGTTATATTTTTCTGTAGGGAAAATAGTGATGGAAAGAATACGCTGCTCTAGACTGCACCTGAGCCAATGTCATGGGCATCCCAAAATGTGTTTCTAAAATCTAAGAAATCAAAATATTTTTGGTTTTAAAAATACATTCATGAAAATCTGTGATTCCTCATTGCTTATTGAATTAAGTAGGCTTTTAAAATTAAGACATTGTAATCTATCTTAAAATAACATCTTTAAAATAGGAGTACTTATAAATTAGAAAGAGGTTCTAAAATAATGGTTTGCTCATTTCTAAATCGGTCTTTCATCTCAAGTGCCAATGCAGGCCAACATTTTCTAGGTCCTGCTTTTATGGGTGTTCTTTGTTTTCAGGATCTCACACTTCTAGCTATTGGTAAGAGTATCTACCACTCATTAATCATTTTGATATTATTATCTCAAATGTGTTCTTCTTGGGGCTAAATAGAGTATGGATTGTTTTTCCCCACATGTAAAAAATTTCTGAAAAATGTATTAATTGTCCCTTTAAGGGACTTAAATCCTTTGATACTAAGCCTCAATTCCTCTGCAACCTGTAAAATGTATAGCAGAAATCAGTGTAATGTAATTTATACATCTTATATATTGGTTGGATTGAATTCTGCTTTCTTTTTATGGAAGGCTCATAATTTTAGGTCAGATATCTTGAAAACAGCTTTGTGTCTAAAAAACTGTTGTGGATGATATATAGATTAGTTTAAGGATAATATTCACTTATGAATATTAAAGCTTAATATTAATTTATAATTTTACATTATTGAAATATCTAAGTAGTATTTCTTTGCACTTATTCTTTGTATTTTTTGTTATGAAAGTCATTTAGGAAAAAAATACGAGTCCCCAAAATATACTTTTCCTTTGAGAGCAAACGGTTAATTCGTATGAAACATATGCCTCCACCCCCGCAAAAGTCCATGAAAAACTAAGTAATCGCCATGCATTTTGCTCATTCCACAGAAATAGTGTTGTATTTTGGGGGGGACAAAGGATATTAAAGAAAAATTGGAAGATAGTTATAATTAATACTTTCATAATTTTTAATAAAGATATTTTAGTATAGTAGCTAATAAAAGATAATATTCATATATATATACGCATTTTGCACCTTATATCCTAAAATATGTAATAATTTTAAAAAATAACTTTACATGTATAAAATGCTTATGTTGATGGGCATTTAATCAAATCTTTGTTCCTAAAGTGGCTGACTTTTACACTTACAAGTCTGTTCTTGGCCTCGTCTACCTCTACCTTACTTTGTCTATTTATTCCACATGCTATGAGGAAGAAAACATTTTTCTTTAAAAAATGATTAATTGTGTAGTTTCTTCAAATGTGTTGTAGAAAACATGTCATAAATATCTTTTAAATTTTGTTGGTTCGGGAAAAGTGTGTAGCACCAAATTTATCTTGGCACCTGTTGTGAATTTTTGATGTACCAAATGTTCTTTTGAAGACTCATCTCATACTTTGCATGTAGCATTTCTATTTTCCTGTAAGAGTTTGAAGAAAAGGAAGTGAAGTCACAAAACAATTTTTCTGAGGTGAATTTTATAAAAATAAGCCTAATTACTGTTTGACTACAAAATGTATGGAACTAACAAGAAACTTTATATGGGTACTCCAGTTTGAGAAATAGAAAATATTAATGGTTTTATTGTAAAGATTTTACAATTGGTAATATCGAAATGAATAATTACCCTTTTAGAAATCAAGATTATTTTAGTATTCAATATTTGATTCATATTTTAAATATTATAGCCACAGAGAAAGTCATTATCCTATATAGTTTCACATTAAGTCTCACAAAAATTAAAAATAAAGAATGAAGATTACAAACTTAAAAGTTGAGTTAAAAATGTCTCTACCAAATAGTTTTCTTAAGCTTGTCTGATAAATGTTAGCAAAGCAAATTAGCATCATACATATGCATGGATACGGCATACATAATGGAAAAGTACCATGAAATATTGCAGTGACATTTTTCCACTCTTGCAGTAGACAAGCCAGATTCGTCTAAATCTATTCAAATATTATAGCTACAGGAAAGAATTAAGGGCAAACACTACTTCATGAAGAGAGTGGAAATTATATAAAGAGACTCCCACTGAAATGAAAACATTTTCTAAGACACTATGAATTACAGAAAGAAAATGTGAGAGAATAAAATGAACGTGGATATTCTGGTTCTTTATCCACACACAAGAGACACACAGAAAAAACTGGGAGATTACAAAAGAGACAGACCATAAAAGGAGTGAAAGGCAAATCTCATTGTCTTTTTTAGGGAGTTCATTGCCTTAGAGACAATCACTATGTAAAATAAGCACAAAGTGACTAGGCATAGAGGGCCTCATGTGCTGCTTACAAACTCATGCACCTGCTGTCTTGTGTAGACTCTAAAAATTGCAAGTATTTTGTTGCCTACACACAAGGTACTTATGTGCAAGCCAGTGCCTTTGGCTTGTTTATTTGAGCAAAGGCCAAGAGAATTAGATATACTAAAATTTATATACAGAAATCCTAATTCCCAAGGTGATGGTAGTTGGGGGTTAAGTTTTAGGAGAAAATTAGGTTTAAATGAGATCATGTAGGTAAAACCACCTCCCTTGAAAATCTCCATAAGACCAAGCTCTTACTTCAAGAGGAAGGGACCAGATTACACCTTCTCTGTGTCATGTGAACACACAGCAAGAATGAGGGCATCTGTTAGCCAGGAAAAGGAACTTTACTAGAACCTGACTATGTTGGCATTTTAATCCTGCATGTCCCAGCCTCCAAAACTATATAAAATATATTTCTCTTCTTTAGGTCACCCAACATAAGATATATTCTTATGACAAATTGAGCAGACTGAGACAATCGTGACTTTTTTTCTTTTGACAATCATGGTTTTGTAAATTTCTCTAATGCCCTTTCAATTCACTCTCCAAATTGCTCAACTCAGCCACATTGATCTCCTTCTCTTACCAGAGCATGCTAATCTCACTTTGCCTCACTGGTTTTATACTTTGAATTCCCTCTATCTTCATCACAGTTTAATTCTTCATCTACTTAGCTCCTTCCTACTGTATCATTCAGATATCTTACATGATATTTTCAGAGTAAGTCATACTTTCGATGACCATCTTTCTTTACTAATTTATAGAGTTACAAGTAAGTAAAAGTAATTATTTCCTTCACTAAATATTTTACATTCTCTAAGTGCCTTACTTACTAATTTATTCAAAAGTGGATTGCTTGTCTGACACATAAAACTCCAAATTCCAAAATGCCTTAGCTTTCCTGATGCTAGGATACAATACCCACTCAAAAACATAAAGAAAGAGAGCTTTAATTAGGTTCATGGTTTCAGAGGAGTCAGTTAATGGTTAGCTTGATCCAAGGCCAAGTCATCATAGTGGAAGGGTATGGCAGAGCTCATCTGTTCAGTTCATGCAGCCTAGAAGCAAAGTAGGGGAACAGCTCCAGAAAGGAAGGGGCCAAGGAACAAATGTATTACCCAAGATCATATCTCCAAAACTCATTTGGACACACCCAAAATTGTGCTTTATTAATCTCCTTGGGATTTATCAATCCAGTAAAGTAGACAAATTAGAATAAGTAGTCATACAAAGTGGATAATCATCTTGCATTTCTTTGTCACTCTATTATCCTCTCTGTCTGTTACAATGTATAGCATAAAATGGTGTTAAAAATAAATATTTGTGGAGTGAATGAATTTTGAGGATAAGTTCACTGAAAAATAAATACCAGCTGTGGTCCATATCCACATGTGCTATACTCCTGAACTCAACCAACCAGAGATAGCAAATACAGGAGAAAAAAAATCAAAGACTCATCTGTACTGAATATGTATGTACTTATACCTTATATCATCATACCCTTGACAATACAGAATATCAACTATTTGTGTAGTACTGACATTTTTTTCACTATTATAAGTAATCTTAAGATGATTTAAACTATATGAGAGAATGTACATAGGTTATATGCAAATACTATGCCATTTTATATAAAAGGCTTCAACATCTGGAGATTTTAATATCTGTCTAGATTCCTGGAAAGAATTATCTATGGACACTGCTGAATAATTTTATGTAAGTATGTGTGTGTGTGTGTGTGTGTGTGGTGTGAGTTAAATCCTAGAGGGGCATAAAAAAGCCTTGTTTACAGACATTTTTATAAGTACTGATAATTTATGATGATAAAACACCATGCTTTTGCCCTTGAGTCATTATGAAATCCAGCCAAGAAATGGATTGTTGGTGACTAAATCAACATTGTTTTGTATTCTGCTCCATACTCAGAATACAGCATATGCCACAGTAAACCTGACTTTATGCAAATCTGTTGTTTTATATTAGTTCGTTGATGTTATTATGTTTCTAGAAAGGAGCTTTAAGGAGCAAATTTCCATAGAGATAGGGCTTAAATTACTATAACATCAGTAACTACGCTTTAGACTACATTATGAACACCATGATTGGGTAGAAATTTTTCATGTTGTCCTATGGAATAGAATAGTACAGTATTTTCTAATAAGCCTTGAGTCATACTTTTTCCAAGTTTAATGACCTTGGGTAAGTGATGAAAACTCTCTGACTTCAGTGTCTCTGTCTACAATAACGGGAATAATAGCTCCATTATCATAGAATTGTTATGAAGAACAAAAGAGATATATTTGAGGATACTGCATAACAAAGGGTCTGCCATGTAACAATGGCTCAATAAATCATGATATTACTAATAGCTACCCAGGTATTCTCTGTTTAAACTTTGTCTGGCACTACAGATGTCATCTTGTTTAAAACTACTAAAAACTGTACAAGTTAGAAATTATGGTGTCCTCCCTACAGATGAGAAATTGTAGCACACAAAGGTAAATTTCCTACTGTCAAAGGTTGTGCGGAACAAAGACATCTAATTTTTACTTTACCTGCTTTCTCTTGTGACTAGTTAGAATTCTTCATTTCAGGATTGTTTCATTTCAGAAAATCTGACAACATCTTAAAATAAATCTTTGAATTATTATTTCTCTTAGTTGAAACTGTTTGTGGGTTAATGGGTAAGCAAGAGAGGGTGAGAATAAGAGCAAACGGGAACAGAGGAAAAATAAGGAGAAAGAAAAGAAAGTCTGAGTGAATCGTAGAATTTAACAAAATACAGAGAAAGACATCATCATATTTTTCTGTCTTTTCCCTAAAATTACTGAAATAATAAAATCTTACTAATTACTGGGCAGATTTTTTTAGATATAAAAATTAATCAAGGGAGTATGTCAAAGAACATCTGCCTTGTTCTATTTGCACTTTTTGAAATAAGATCAAATTTAAAAATAATATTTCAACTTCAAAGATGTGAGATGAGATGAAAATTTGGCTATTCTGCTTTCTCATGTCAGAGAATTCCAGAGCACAATTTGAGACTTCATGTATTGCCCTTTGTGTGCATCTTTTCCTAAAACTACATTTCTTTCATTCTTCTGCCTCACTCAAAGACAAAAGTAGCCAGTAGGAAGGAATGTACAGGTTGAAAAACATAATGATCTAAATTTTTCAAGTTATATTTTTGTTCTTCATACTTTCAATTATGAATCAGTCTATAAGTTAATTTTCTGAAGGAAAACATCTATTTCTGAAACAATTCATATATTTTACAAATCATAGGCCCAGAGTATACTAGACATTTAAGGTAAATAGAAATCTCATCCATTAAATTTGAAATTTTTCACTGAATTAATCATCTCTCCATTAGGCAACAGTACAATATTGTTTCCAATTTAAATATCATCACTTGAGATTTAATAATACCCACCCTTTCTTGGCTTCCCCTGTCACATATAAGAGTCGAAATAAATTACTTGTGTTTTGTCCTGCAAATTCTCTGGCCTAATCTCTGTCCAGGAATGCAAGCTAAGCTCTCACAAGTTAACTGCATTACATTTGTGTGATTCTCATCTCCCAAAGGTTACCGACGCAATCACTTGATACCAATGCATTTCACATCTGGAATTTTCCAAAGTAAATATTTTATTTCCCGAAGAATTCCCTGCAGACACAGAGAAGTCTGCAGTTGATCGGAAGGGCTTTAGGCTGTGTGACACTCAGCCCTGCCCACGAGCAGATCTGGGTACCAGGGTCCTCCGCGTCCCTGGGAACAACCTGCAGACAAATTGGCCTAAAGGAAAAACACTCAAGTCTCTGTTGAGCTGAGGGACTTCACGGGAGCACATCCTTTAATTACATTAGTTGGTTGTGTTTGGAACATAATTTGTTGTAATTATTAATGATTTTTGTCTCCTCTTGCAATCTTGAAGTCGAACCAGAATACACACACTGTGAAGGCGCGCCTTTACAAAACAATGTCTTATTTTTTTATCATTTTAAAATGAACATAAGTAGAGGAGCACAAAAGGTAAAAAAAATGAAAACAAAAATTCTGAAAGAAAAAAAAAAAGCTGTAGCTTGCACAAAATCCTCTCCCTATTCTTGCAAATTGACTGAAAGTGATCTATTGTTAGGAAAATGAGTCTGGGCATCATTCCTGGGAATGAGAAAGCAACCCCGAGAAGGCAGAAGTACACCAGTGTGCTGGCCCAGAGCACGAGCACAATTCACACACGGGGCCGCGACAGTTAGGGTGCCTGCACAGCAGTGAGTCGGGGAGATTGCATGACTCACCATGTCCAAAATGACGGTGCTCCTGACAGTCTGTTCTGGAGAAGAACAGCCAGTTACATTTCTGTTTTTGCAGAGCTGGCTTGGTGGCCCCCTTGAAGCTGTGTGTTATTTATTTATTGGGGGGGGGCGGGTGCCGGGGATTGAGCTCTGGGACTTGTGCTCTGCCATGGAGCTGAATCCCCAACCACAGATCTAGGTTCCTTTTTTTTTTTTTTTTTTTTAATTTACCAAGAACTTGTATTGCTATATTGTAGATATGCATAATGATCACAGTCATCATAGTTAATTTGTACCTGTACATTATATATCTTGATTCCCCCAACCCCTCACTTTCACTCGCCTTCCTCTCCTAGTTTACAATAACTTTATTTACATTTTTTCATTTTTCCTCTTTTTCTTTTCCTTTATTTTCCTCTTCCTTCCTTTCCCCCGCCTCTTTCTCTAGTTCTCTTTCCATTTGAATATTATCTTTCTTTTTCACAATATCTGGTATACCTTTTTGTCCTTATTTACACTTACAGTTTCTCATACCAGAGGAACAATTTGATATGTATTTATGTGTGTCTGATTTATGTCACTTAAGAGTATGTTCTCAAGGTGCATCCATTTACTCATAAATGTTTCAAGTCTATCCTTTTGTAGGGCAGAGTAGTACCTCACTGTACAAAAATACCACATCTTCTTTAGCCATTCAGTAGTTGGTGGATTTGTGTACTTTCCAAGACTTAGCTATTACAAATTGTGTTGTTATAAACATGGTTGTGCATATATCGCTGGGGTATGATATTTTTAATTCTTCTGGGAAGATACCAAGAAGAGGAATAGCCAGCTATTTCTCAAATGGAATCTCTAACAAACTCATTGAGAAAGAAATTAGGGAAGCTACACCATTCATAATTGCATTTAAAAAAAGGAAATATTTAGGAATCAATCTAACAAAACAAGTAAAAGATCTTTACAGTGAAAACTACAGTACTCTAAAAAAGAAATTGAAAGGAATATCAGAAAATGGAAAGATATCCCATATTTTTGGGCAGGAAGAACCAACATAGTGAAAATGGCCATGCTTTCTAAATTGCTATACAGATTTAATGCAATTCTTAAAAACTATTGCAATCTCACTCTACTAATCAGAAACATGGTACCACAGAACATGAAGTCTGGTAGGCTGTGGTATTAAATGTGTGTTGATTGAATATCCGGATCTACCTTTAATTAGCTTGTTCCCTTGAGCTAATTATTTTGTCATAGAAAACTGGTACATCATGATAATTTTAAATAATATATTCACATAAAAATATACTGCACTGGCTGGGGATTTAACTCAGCGGTTAGAGTGCTTGCCTTGGAAGCACAAGGCCCCGAGTTCGATCCCCAGCTTAAAAAAAAATATATATATATATATATATATATATACTGCACAGTTCATAGCTGTTATTACATGAGGTATAAATTGTGAGTCATTTTTTTTTGAATCTGATTTCTTCAAAATTTAATAACCACTTAAATTTATACTTATTAAATTTATCAATTAATACTAAATTGAGAATGGCCAAGAGAAAAAAATAAAAATTAAGCTACTAGTGACTGGTAATAATAAATTAAATGAGAGTTTTTTTTAATTTATAGAATTCCATATAGATGAAAACAATCCAGAACAGATGTTGAAAAAAATAGCTACAAAATTATTGACAACAAAAATGTTTTCATTGCTTCCTATGTGCCATGAACTTAGTAAACAGCTTTACTTGTACTCATTTACTACTCATAACAACCAAATTATCCCAGTGATATTGCACATGAAGTAACCAAGCCCTAGAGATAACACATATATCATCCAAGATGACACAATCTAAATTGCTAAAACTACCACATCTGGTTTCAAACAACAAAAATAAGAAGTGATAAGAAATGGCATGATTTTATTATTGCACATATAATTTGATTTTATCCCATTGGCCTCAACTGAGTAACAAGTAAGAAATACTTGCAATGGGTGCTAGGAAATGTAGCCCCTATACTTAGGCAATGTGCCTAGTTAAACACTTCAAACTTGCCTCATACAGAAGAGTGCAGATTAGGGAACCACAATCTGTTTTTGTTAATAAAACGGACACAATTATATTGGCTTATTGTCTCTAGTTATTTAGAACTATAGCTCTTGAACATATACAACACAGAACAACAACATATATATTATACAAGACTATCTTATTTCCTGCTCCTGGAAAAGTCATTCTGCTTACAGCCGATCTTAGTCAGTGATTCCCAGTAGGTGAATTCATTATGTATTTGATATAAATATGTTATCCCTCAAATCAAGTCTCCTTCCAAATCTTTGCTACTAGTGACCTCATATTGTGTGTGTTTCAATTTAACCTAGATAAGTCATGTGATTTTAATCATTCACTCATTATACAGTTTTAATCACATACTGTTTTTCTGGAACTTTTTTGCACTAGGCTTGAGAAGTTAAAGCAAATCTCTTGAATCACAATGTTTCACTACAGTGTGGGAAAACAAAACAAGAGATCATTTGAATTCCTATCATAGTTATAGGCTGTGTATCATAATTGAGTAACTCTGAGTTCAGAAACCAAATTTCTTTAAAAAGACTTGTGAGCAAATCTGGTCAATCAATGCTTCATAACATTATCTTTGTTATAGTTGGTTACCAAACAAATACTGTCTTTGTCCTGAAGACAAATATTTTATCTAACAAGGCAGTTTCCTAAGCCAACGTCCTTGAAAAGATATTTTGGAATCATAATGATTCAAAATGTGCAGAGATGCTGTGGAAGTTTGTCTCCTAACAGATAAGTGGTATTTCCGAGTTAGTTGTCGGGCTAGGTTTCCACCAAAGGACAAGAGGTGCAAATACCTAACCAAAAAAAAACAAAAAACAAACAAACAAAAAAAACTATTTCAATCTGGATGCCTGAAAGGTAATTTCATGACATATTATAAAAGCTGATATGAATAAAAAATAAGGATTTTATAGTGAATTTTGGAAGCCACACTTAATGGTGGGAAATACAGAGAGCTGGTTAAACAATAAAAATGGATGGTGAATGGAAATTTTGGAGAAAATTTTCACATACGTTTGCTGGAATGGAATCCCCACTACGTACCTTGAAGAAAGATACACAGCACAAGGGAGAATCCACTGCTTAGATGAGACTACATCCACAGTATTCCCACTGTCCTAAGTCTAAATAGCTATGAGAATTATGGTACTATAAGAAGAAATAAGTAAGTCAGAAGTACTTTTTTTTTTTTTTAACAGCTGGGAGAATCAGTCTGATTTGAACTATGTTTAAATTGATCCAGTCTGAAAATATCCAGTGGGGAATATCAAGGAGGATGTGGGAGATTGTAGATGAGCCAATGTGTTGAAATCAAGCTTTTGATAGATGTGAAACTGTGGAAGGCTCGTTTGTGAGTTGGCAACCAAAATAAAATCTTACACTCTTCACTGTTCCTGATAATACTGGCAGACTCAGAGAGGGAAGGGGAAGCGGACTGATAGCTCGAGTTACCATAAGAATAAAGGTACTGTAGCTGGGCGTGGTGGCACACACCTATAATTCTAGCATGGGGGGGGTGAGGCAGGAGGATTATGAGTAAAAGACTGGGCTGGGCAGCTTAGTGACTTAGTGAGAACCTGTTCCAAAATAACATGAAAGGAAATGAAATGGGCTGACAATGTACTCAGTGCAAAGGTCCTGGGTTCAATCCTCAGTAGTGAGGGAAAAAAAAAATTCTCTATAAATAAAAATTGTCTTCTCACAAAGAAAACACGTTTTCCCCTTGAAAATTCACAGACTGGAATTCTAGGTTCAGTGTGAAAAAAACATAATTGTACTTTATTCACTCTGATAAGGACAGCGCTCTGTTCCTTTGCTCAAGAGCGTGTAAGTACACTAGATTCAGTTAATTACTAAATTAAATTTTCTCTGTCTAAAAAGGCCCCAAATATTCCTTTGCTATTTATATACTCTGTGGTGTTCCATAAGAATTCAAGGAAGATTTAAACTGTAATTTGAGTTTTCAGAGTGGCACAGAAAATTTTTCTGCTTTTCCTTCTGGCAATTCATTTAATTATTCCTTTACTCACAGGTTCATTTGTGCAACAAATTCTCTAACAAGAAATGTGGTGATACATTTTGCCAGGTATTATGTGTTAAACAACAACAAATCTACAGAGTTTGTATCCCATTTGTAGTGAAAAATCTCAGCAGTGCTCCTTTGCTTTGAAAATCGAAGCTGTTTGGTTCTACCTAAAAACGTATCATCACGCCAAACTCAAGCAAGATTCTCAGGTAAAAAAGCAGCAAAGGCAAATGCAGGTGACTCAAGTAGAGAATTTACGTATTAAAAGCGGAGGTAGGAGTTGGCCTTCTGGGAAGATTGCAACCCAGGGTCAGGCTGGGCAGGACCAAAGGAGTCCATGCAGTCGGAGCCAGAGCCGCCATGAGTGACCTCCGTGAAGACAGTGCACTTTTCGCATCTGTTCCTCTACTCTTGCCTAGCCCAGGTCCCAAACCAAGTGAATAATCGTGTCAGTAGCCAAGCCCTCTAGACGAATCCCACATCCTGCTACATGGCATCTTTTGCACTCTAGACTTTGACCCAGACTCATAGCACTCTCATCTTCCTGTTAATATTTCCTGGTGGGTTCCTGCCTCATTTTAATTGTCTAATCTTTCTCCAGCACTCTGCTATTGAGACTGTTCACAAAATTAGTGGAAATAGAAGATCATTATCTACTTATTAATAAATGCGCTGTTTAGACATTTTGTCTTACAGTCTTAAATTAAAATCACTTCAAGTAACAGCTGACCTTTTGCAAATATTTTAAAATGCCTAATAAATTTTTGGACAATGAGATATGTTCGGAGCATAAAAAAGCAAAAACACATCTTCGTCTTCAGTTTAGTCACCGTCTAGGGGGAAAAGCCATAAAAAACAAGTTACACTGTAATGGAGTAAGTGTTCACACGAGGCTTTGTGAAAGAACTATAAAAGCACAGATGAGAGAAAAATGCTGCCTGCAAGTAGTGAAATGAGCTTCAGAAAAGAATTGCATGCAGTTACCCACATACCATTTAGGCATGAACATAATTTCTTTACTAGTTGGAGTATGGATCTTTCACTGTATTTTCAGTCAAACATGCACATTTAATTTCCTGTACATCACATAATTGAAGTAGTAAACTATACTTCAATGAGCATAATTTGGCTGGCTTTAAATAGCATCCCCAAATCTACAGTTATATAGTATTTTGATCCTATCCTCCCAAGGCTTTGGGCTACACAATCAATTTCCTTAATATTATAGTAGCTGGATGATAAGAGAAAATAACATGTTACCAGAAATAGAATTTTAAAAGCTGTTTTAAATGCACGAAAGAAGCATATTCTGAAAATGAATTCTTTATCTTTGAGATTTAATCTGCCTAGGGAACATTCTTGGGGTGAGTGGAAGACAAGACAAAGATAGACATAAATGGAAAAGTGTTCAAAAGTTTACATTGTAAGCTTTCTATTAGATATTTTGTGGCATTGCAGATATTTTTGTAAACTCTCTGTTTGCGAGCAGAATGCACAAGCTTGCGTGGTCCCCGGAAGGGAGCAAACTGAACAGCTCCACAGTGCAGCCAGCAAGGAGCTCGTGTCGCATCACCCACGGTCTGGCCCCACAGTTCCAAAAGTGTCACCGACCTTTCACAGTAACATTGACAAAACTTTTTGTTCAGTTTTTTTGCTGTTAGCATCCTGAAACAAGAGCTTTATCAGCATGTAGAGAGACTCTTAAAGGGATTGGGCCAGCTACCTGAAAATGCTTCACAAGCCAACTCAGTTTTTTACCCTCACAGAGCATTGCCCTATTTTTTTTTTTTTATTTTATTTTAATGGTACATTCTAGATGTACATAGTGATAACATTCATCACAGGAGATTGTATCTGTACATGATATATCCCGCTGCTTCTTTTTTTCCCATTCCCCTTCCCTCCCTTCACCCCCTCCTCCCTCCTTATTTACAAAAGCTTTGTTTCTAGTTTTTCCTTCCATTTCTTATTTCTCTTGTCCCTTTGTTCCTTCCCCCCACCCCTTCCATTGTTCCCTTTCCCATTTGGACACTTTCTTCCCTTTCCCAATACAATACATTTTAGTCTTTATTTACACTTTCAGTTTCTCACACCAGAAAAACTATGCAGTATTTAAACATGTGTGTCCGATTTATTTCACTTAAGAGTCTCAAAATGCATCCATTTACCTAGAAATATCTCAAGTTTATCATTCTTTATGGCAGAGTAGTACTCCCTTCATTAAAAAAACCCCACATTTTCTTTAGCCATTTTGTGGTAAATGGCCTTATTTTTTCTTTTAAGGCTATGCAGTTGTTGGCCATGGTGAAAAATGGCCTTGTCATTCTTTACTTTCTCTCACAAAGAAATCTTCATTTTTCTTCTGCTAAAAATCTTCATGTTGTATTATAGAATTGTCACAAAGAGCTCTACCAAAATATATCTGCACAGGAGAGCAAAGACCAAGGTAAATACAGAATGAGACTCAGAATATATAAGATTTATTCATTGTGGGAAATTGGTAAAGTGCTAAAAAGGGGGAATTTTCCAGAAACAGTAGCTTCAGATGATGCATCTAAATTTTAGAGGCAAGATACAGACCCTCTGTCTACAAGAAGTGAGTTGAATAAAAACTTAAATCCTTTGATTTAATGAGTTTATAGTAAAATATTTGCTGTGTATCATACGTACTCGTGCACAGGTATTTAGCGATAGAGCCAAAGTGTTTTGAGTACAGGTGTCGATTTCAAAAGTTCTGTGGCCAGATCCCTGCAATTGAGTGCTAATACTCGATTAGTATTTTTTACAGATACATCGTTCCCTTGATTTTTGTAAAATGAGTTTTAGAAAAACATCATCATGACGTTCAGGATTATCTTGTAATTCAGATGTGTGTGCACACTAGTGATTGGTTATCTGACTGGAGTTTGAAGCTCTTCTGTCTTTTCACAGAAAGCTGTTCTGAAAAAAAGCCCAGGAATGAAATTCATTGTACAAATTAAGATTTAAAAGGACTCCCCAACACCCTCCTCCCAAAAAAAGAACAGAAAAGAAAGATTTAAAAGGAGATACAGGACAAGCACTTGACCTTCATTGCATGGTCCATCTCTTTTGGGCATTGTATTGGTTGTTAATTGATAACTATTAATATAAAGGCGATTTGATCCTCAAAAGTTAGGAGATAAAAACGGCAAAGAATGATCACCTCACAGCTTCTAAGGGTCAAAAACTGAGACACACCTTAGCTGAGTGATCACATGTCAGTATGTGTTGTGAAATTACACGGCAGTGACATTAGGCTTGTCACAGTTGCTTCACTGATTTCATCTTAAGTTTAGAAAATGACTAG
The DNA here is from genome assembly GCA_004026905.1 of Hystrix cristata. Lineage (NCBI taxonomy): Eukaryota > Metazoa > Chordata > Mammalia > Rodentia > Hystricidae > Hystrix > Hystrix cristata. The sequence continues at coordinate 30,921 of PVJO010019607.1, forward strand.
TTCATGTAGAATATGTACGATGATTTCATTAACTCCATGATTCAATTTTTTAAAAATCTCATCACATAGCTATATAGTGAAGCAGAGGCTGACCCCAGCAGCAGGGAAGTGTCACTTCCATGAATGAACAGAGGAGGTCAAATGTGTTACTTCCATGAATGAACAAAGGCAGTCAAATAAAGAAACCTACTGAATTTTATTGGTGTCTCGTAAAGAGTGTATATAGCAACCATAAAGTATATGATGGGAAAGTAAATTATTTACTGTGAGAAGCTTGGCTGTGAAATCCTTTACAAACCGCTAGGGGATTTGCATGAAGGGAAGGGAAGAAAGTCTGAGAATTACATTTCTATACATTTCTCTACTTTTTCCATCATGGTATAAGGCACTAAGCTTCTGAGATTTTCAGCACAAGCAAAAGGCTTGTCACAAATTTTCGGGGGATAATCACCGAAGGGATTTCTGACATATAAAATTAATTATGGTTTTCTGTGTTCTTTAAAGAATATATTAGACTTTCTATAAATTTTAATAGGTTTAAAAGCATTTTATTGGACACTTTAAACGTGTGCTGTGTAATCTAAGATATTTATTAAATAGTTGCCACTATGTTTGCTGCAGAATATACTGAGGACCACATACATAGAAGCATACAGAAAGTTCATGACCCTGAGAAGTAGTCTATGGACTGAGTGTTCCTTACGCCATTTAATGACGCTGTATGAACAGGCCCACGTTTATATTCAGGCTTTTGTGGAAAGAAAAAGCTACCATTTTGATATCTAAATTACATCTCTGAAAAATAGAATGTCAATCAATTATTTTTACTTTTTATGCTACCAAACTTGTTTTTTGGCTGACTAAAATTAGATGAGATATTCCCAAAATGATTTTATTTTCCAAAAGTTTTCCACCTGTAATTTTAACTCAGCAGTTGTCATTTTATGCACATTTTTCCGTGGGGAAAACAAAGGTAAGATATTAACAACTTTTTAATTATTTATGTACTAATATCAGAATAACAAATAATACCATTGAACAGCTTATTGTGTCAGGGCAGTAGATGAGCCACTTCAGGTGTCCCTGTTAGTGATTTAGTATACTACTAACAGATTAATTTCAGGTAAATAACCAAACTAGCACATACAGTCATAGTTGGGATGCAGAGCTATATTTTAGTGACTTTATATTAATTATACTAATGTATTTGAGGGAATTTTCACCTCCCTCCTTTTTGGTTCTGTGTCCTTCCCTCCCTGTCTTTGGGGCCACTTAATTTATTAATACATTTGCATTATTTACTTAATTTAAAAAACGACTAACAATAATAAGTCTTCTGTTTTCCTTCTTTTCTATGACATATTTCGCTTCATTTCAACTATGATGTATATACTAAAATTAGAATTATAACTTTTAAGGTTACAGTGAAAATTGTCATGCTAATTAAGAACCACACGTACAGAAACAGTGATACAGACAAATTCTTAATAGCATCAGGAAGGCCGGGAGTCTTTTCCAGGTCATGGGTGAAATTAATGGAACGCCTTGAACATCGCATTGTGTCTCCTAACTGAATACCTGAGTGTTGTTTTTTCCTCCCCGTGCTGTGCAGCCTTTTATAATTTCCTTACTTGTGACGTTGTTAAATGTAAGTTGTGTATCAGTGAAGGTTATTAGTTAAAAATAATTAATAAAACATGAAAAGAATTTTGAAGTAATAACTCATAAAATAATCAGAACGTAGGTAAAAGGCACTCAGAAGTCGCTGGGCACCATAGTGGCTAATGTTCAGAATGAAATCAAACCCCGTGCCAGGTAGTTGTGGAGACACACTGGCCCTCATGTGTCCCTCCTGGAAGGTAGCTAGTGGCTTTCCTCCACCCGAATAGCCATTTTTAAATACTTTTTTTTTTTTTTTTTTTTGTGGTGCCGGGGATCGAACTCAGGCCCTTGTGCTTGCAAGGCAAGCACTCTAATCACTGAGCTAAATCTCCAGCCCCGAATAGCCATTTTTTGATGCTGGGACCTGAAAAAATAATATTTTGCTTTTAGCCATTAGTCACAGGAGGAAGCTTGTTCCCTTCTTAAAAGAAGAAAGAATTCAAGTGCTAAGCACTTCTAAAATGAAATGAGAATTATCTAAACATTGAGAACACATCAACAAATAATGAAATATCCAGTCCATTATACAGTGATGGATTTATTTGGGTACTATATATCAAATGTGCGCTGCATTTGCATGTTAAATTTAGGAATTCAATATAATTTACACCTTCCAATCAATTTTCTTCTCAAAGAAATCATAATATGTGTAACTAGTAGTTTCCCCTCCCATTATACAAAAAAGAAAATGTATATTCACAGAGCTCCAAATATTTGAGCAGGTTTAATCTGAAACTGGTAGTGGAGAAAGGACTGAAATACACGAATAACTTTGATATAATGAAATGGAGAAACAAATTATAGAATCAGGTGACATGATGAAAAATTTTTCTGTATTTCTCCAAATCAAATATGCACCAAGAAAAGAAAAGCTAGTTTAAAAGTTTTGATGATTTAAAGTTTTGATAATTTTGTCAAGTGATTCTCTAAAATTGCCATGCAATAATACATATAATCAACTGTCTGTAAGGATACCAATATCTCAAAATCATCAGCACTGAATTTTAATTTTAGTTTTTATTTTATTTTATTTTATTTTATTTTATTTTATTTTATTTTATTTTATTTTTTATTTTAAACCAAGAGCATGTATTGGTACATTCTACATACATTGGTCACATTCATTACATTTATTCTGTACCTATACATGGTGCATCTTGGTTCTCCCCCTCTCCCCCGCCCCTCCCCTCTCCTCCCTTCCCCCCTATTTATATCAGGTTCATTCATCATTTTCCATATTTTCCCTTTCCCCTCTCTTT
>PVJO010019608.1:0-19637 GCA_004026905.1 Hystrix cristata
CCAGTCAGGTTTTAAACTTCCATTTTTCACAGGAATACTAGTAGTTTTAATATTTGGTGGCTCAGTAAATCTTACATGTGTTTTTCATCTATATGTTAATCTTTTTCCTTGTATTTTATTCATTGAAAAAATTATTCTATGTGAATCATTTGCCATAGTCCATGTTTTGCTAAGTCTATCTTTCAGTGGTGTTCACTTTGTTCTACTGTGTTTTCTCAAATTAGTAATTCATTCTACAGACTTGATCAGATTGTAAAATTATTTTCATCATGAATATTTCATGAGTTGTGTTGTATTCTTTCATTAGGTGGCTCATAATGTCTGTTTTTCTCTTTTTTGTTATATATGAAGCCGATTTTGGTCAATGCATTAATTCACAATTACATTTCCTTCCAATATTATGAATTGTTATATAGGATTACCAACAATTATGGGAGGAGGAAATGCTGTGTAAGACATTTATAATTCTTTAATAGAAACACTGTTCAGTGCTAAAATATTTTCTTAAATGGTGGTAAAACAGACAGAGTAACTTAGCAAAATGTATGTTGGCTGTTACCACTGTTGATTGTCCTAACCCCTTGATGAGGGAAAGCTGTTTTTTGGAATTGGCATCCCAGTCTGCCAAGAAACAAACCGTGGGTCCAATTTGTGTTTTGTGGTGTTGGACGAGTGGTATTACATAAGTTAATCTTACTAAGCCTCAATTTCCCAGCTGTTAACTGATCATAGCAATGCATGTACATACCTAATATACCAGTTTAGACTTTCTCTGCCCCAGTTTTTTGCATGTAAGTAAAACATTACATGTTTTGGTATATTTTGATGATTTATATTTTTACTATCTCAGTCCTTCCTGCTTTAAGAGAGAAATTTGGGTAACTTAATCTTATTCATGTACCAAAGTAAAGATTTATGAGGTTTAGGGTGAAGCAGGAAAATTTCTTTTATCACAATACTGAATAATTTTCACCCCAGAATTTGTTGTAAATTCCGGGAATGGAAACATTGTTCACATTCCTATCTGCATACCTCTCCATTTGATCCATTTGTCAACGTCTTTGTTCTTTTTTGATGTCAGGCTTCTCTTTTTAAAATTTTTATTGGTATGTTTGTGACACATAGTAATTACATTCATTTTGGGAAATTGGTATATACCCAATAGAATTGTGATCATTTTATGATCCCCTCACCCTCCCTTCTTCCTCCTTCCCCACATCCCCCTCTTATCGCCACAGTGTCTACCTCTCAGTTTTTTAAGGTCTTTGTTTTGTTTTACTCTGTAAATTATTTATATTTGGGTCTCTCATATTAGAGAAACCATGTGGTATTTAGCCTTCTGTGGCTGATTTATTGAACTTAGTATTATGGTCTCAAGACCATCCATTTTCCTACGAAAAGGTTTCTCTTTGACTGCGGATCCTATGGTTCCATGAAAATCTGATAATGGAGTAGAGGAAATTTTTCCTGTCTGTGGTTTGGAGAGCTTGTTGTTTACAGATTTCCAGCGTTGAAAGGAAGGAAATAATGAATCTGAATATTGTGTAAACTTTGTTTCTTGAGTATAGGATTTTCAGTTTCTTGGACATCTTTACAACTTGTGTCCTATTTGTTCAAAGCAACACTAAGAAATAGTTTTTGGTACAGTCAATGATTTTCATATTATAATTTAGTCAGCTCACATTCTAATTGGGTTTCAACTATGATAGACAATTCTATATACAGCTTCAAAAAAAAAGAGAAATTATTTTTACCTTCCCCATCCACTCATACAACTTTCATGATTCATCTTTATATCATAACTCATTGCTGTTTTCCACTTTAATTAGTTTCTGTTACCTTCTGCTTACTTTCTCCCTACTCCACTGCCTTGCCCATGCATTCCATTCCTTGACACAATTTTCCTTTTTTTTTTAATTTTGCTTTTTTTCAATGGTTACATCTCTGTCCTGCTTTTATCTCTAACATTCTCCTTGTGGTACATTTTCTTCCAATGCACATATATTACAGTTCTGTGTGTATAGTAAAAAAGTTATTTTCTTAGTTTAGGTAATACTGTATGTATATATGATTATAAAGATTATTTTCTATATTGTTCAGATGAGAAGTAGATTTCTTTTTATTTCCATTTCTAAAAAGTTTTTGCTAGGGATTTCTGCTAATAATTCCTTGTTTCCTCTAGTGTATTAGTCCAGTAGTGTTTGCCTGTAGATGTCTGTGGATGAGTTATTATAGCACTTTGGAAGTACACCAAAAATTTGAAATGTTTCAGAATTGTGTACATCTTAACACACACACACATCCACATACATTCACATATATTTTAAGAGTGATTGTATTCATTTAGTGAAAAGCAAAAAATAGGCATACTTTTTTAAGTCAGACAAATTCTTGAAATTTCATTGTCCATTTAATAGTGTGCCCTCTTTCCTTTGGACATATTTGTAATCATAAAATATATTTCAAAAATGTTACTCATTAAAGCCTCTTAAATAGACCATTTTTTGTCTCTGGCAAGGATTGAGATAAGTATACAAGTTATGAAAACCAAATAAATTTATAAATATGAATATAATTTAATGCTATGACTTCATTTCTTTTATTGCTTAAAACAACTTCCTCTTAATTAATAAAATCTCTATTTTCCCTACTTGTTCCTGGAATTTTCAAAGGACAAATGCTACTTTTTTCCAAAAATAACAGATTTTATTTGTCCACAGGTTCACAAAGTTCCACTGAACAAAATCATTCAAATTATTTTTCTTTCAACAACTTTTTCTAGCAAAATGGTGGATAACAGCTTTTTTTCAAGGTAAGAAGTTTAACTTCTGTTGTTGATGTTCATTACTCCTTTTAAATAATAATCAGACTTTAATTTTATCCTCTTTTCTTTCTGCTCCTCAAGCACTGGTTGATTAAAAATTCTTACCAATTGAAAAACAGTTAACATAATTGGTTAAAAAAAGTCTATATGTAGAAGCTCTGTTGATCATGTTGGTAATAAGTTAAAAATGTATTGGCCTTAGTGTATTTTACCAATTAGTGTAATTAATATAGGAAAATAAATAGTAAGTGTGAATTATAGATGACTGTGAAGGGTTTTTTCTTTTCTGCCTCTGTTGACTAAATTATTTATGTTCCTATCCAGGAAACAAAGGAGAAGGCAATTTCTAAGCTGGGGATTCCACTCTGTTTACTTCAAGTTAGCAAGTGTTTAGTGAACATCAGTGTACAAAATACAACATATTGAGGCTTCTATGTGAATAGCAATAGGTAATGCTGACCTTTAAGAAAATCACAGTTGATAGGAGGGTATAGAAAAATAATATGTTGAATTTTGGAGAACAAAAACAGAAGTTTAATTTTTGTCACAGTATGATAGAATGTTGAAAAAACAGAATTCTGATGTTTATTGTGAACACAGATGAGAGGCAGTGAATGTTTTAATAGAGGAGTGAGATTATAAAAATGATGTTTTAGAAAGTTTAATGTAATGGAGATGTACAGCCTGGATAAGATGGCAAAGTCTGGAATAAGAGTAAAAAAGCATTTATACCAATCATGGTACAATATCATGAAACATGAAGCCAAGACTAGTGTAGTGTTAGTGGGATTGAAAAAGAAGGCACAGACACAGGAGTTGTTTTTGGAACTATCTCAAATATTTGAAGAACAGTTATTACTTAGTGCCTCATTAGGGGAAGGGGAGACCAATCATAGATATAAGGAATGATAAATTTCCTTGGGGATGGTCATAAACATATTTTTCCTAATAGAATGAAAGAAGTAAGAAAGAATACTTTTTGGGAATCTGTATATAAAGTTGTATCTTTAGTTAAAAGATAATTGGTAAAGCATAATTTCCTTGCATAAGCTGTCAGTGTTGCGGCGTATTCACCTTACAGAAGACAGAAAAACATGACTTCTTCTTTCTTGGCTCCCTCAGGCATTCTCAGAACACGCTACATAGTTTCTGACCCTCATATACCCTTTTTGAATCACCAGAGGCTACTTAATCTTGTCTCAAATGATCAAGATCTGCACCTACCACTAAGGTAGTTACTAGGCATATGTACTAGTATGTACTTCAAATATGGCTAGTAAGACTAAGGGACTGCATTCTTAATTTAACTTAAATTAATTTAAGTTGTAATGTTAAAGCCGAAGCAGTATAAACATTTTTCTGTTAAAATAATTTTATTTTTTTTAGAATTAAATTTCTCTTTAGCCATGAAAAATTAGGCATCCAAATTGTGAGGTATGGCGATTATAAAATTTAAAAACCAAACTTTAAAATGATAGTACAAAATATTTAAATATTTTACGAGTATTTCATATTCATGACATGTTAAATCCTATTTTAATAGGCTCAATTAAAGAAAATATATTACTAAAATTACTTTTAGTAGTATTTGTACTTATTTAATATGGCCACTAGAAAATTTTAAGTTAAATTAATGGCTCTCATCACAATTAAAATTTTTTATTCATATATGTTTTTGATACATAATGATACATAATGTTTTGATACAATATGTTTTGGTACATAATGTTAATGATGACTTTCTATTCATCTTCAAGAATTGCTCCATATATGTATCACATCTTAATGATTTTTACTTCTCCTATTCCCACCCCCAGCTTTCCTTCCTGTCTCCATAAAGTTCACCTCCCTTTTTCATATATCTTTTATTTTGTTCTTTAAATTATATTTTGGGTTTTGCATATAACAGCGACCGTGCAATATGTAACCTTCTGTATCTAATGTATTTTACTTACTATTATGATCTCAAAATGCACCCATTTTCTACTAATGACACAAATTTATCCTTTTTCTGGGTGTTTGGCACTCCATTGCATGTATATACCACATTTCCTTTATCTGCTTATCAGTTGAGCCTGTAGGCCACTTCCAAGATTTAGCTATTAGGAATTGTGCTGCTACAAATATGGGTATGCATGTATCCCTGTAGTGTGATGTTTTTAAACTCTTGCAGGACGATATCCAGAAGAGGTATAGCTGGGTTAAAAGGAATTTCTATTTTTATTCTTTTGAGGAATTTCCTCACTGATTCCCTAGGAGTTACTAGTTTACATTTCAACCAGCACTGTAGGAGGGTTCCTTTTCTCCCACAACCTCACCAGCATTTTCCATTTTGAGTTCTTGATGAAAACTATTGTTTCTGAAATATGATAGAATCTTTTTTTTTTCCAAGAGCATGTATTGGTACATTGTATACATAATGATCATAATGAACATGGTTGTTTTGTACCTGTACATGATATATCTTGGTTCCCCCCTTCCCTCACCCTTCCCTATTTGCAGCAGGTTTATTTACATTTTTCCATTCTTTTCGCTTTCATCTTACTTTTCTTTTAACCTTCCTTCTTTATCCCCCTTTTCCCTATCTAGTTCTCCTCTCTTTTGAATACTATCTTTTTTTGTCTTACATAATATCTACTATACCTCTTTGTCCTTATTTACACTTACAGTTTCTCATATCAGAGAAACAATTCAACGTGTACTCATGAGTGTCTGATTTATTTCACTTAATAGTATGTCCTCAAGGAACATCCATTTACATCCAAATGTCTCTAGTTTGTCCTTTTTTATGGCAGAGTAGTACTCCATTGTGTAGAAAAAACACATCTTCTTTAGCCATTCATTAGAAGGTCTAACATCTAGAATACATAAAGAACTCAAAAAAATCAACCCCCCCAAATTTAAAGACCCTATCCAAAAATGGGCATCTGAAATAAACAAACATTTCTCAGACGAAGAAATAAAAATAGCAAATAAATATATGAAAAAGTGTTCAACATCATTGGTCATTCGAGAGATGTAGATCAAAACAACACTAAGATACCATCTCACTCCAGAAAGAACAGCTATTATCAAGAAATCAACCAATAACAAGTGCTGGCGGGGCTGTGAGAAAAAGGGAACCCTCCTCCACTGTTGGTGGGAATATAGTCTGGTCCAACTACTGTGGAAATCAGTGTGGAGATTCCTCAGAAAACTACAACTACAGGTTCCATTTGACCCAGCTAGTCCTCTACTTGATATCTTCCCAGAAGAATTAAAATCATCATACCACAGTGGTATGTGCACAACCATGTTCATAGCAGCACAATTTGTAATAGCTAAGTCTTGGTAACAACCTAAATGTTTCTGTGTTGTTTCGAGTTGCATTTCTTTAATAACAAAAATACTAAACACCAAACACTTTTCTTATTCTGTTGGGAGTCTCTTCACTCTGTCGGTTGTTTCCTTTGCTGAGAAGCTTTTTAATTTGATATAATGCCATTTGATAGTTTTTGATGTTACTGCTTTTTTGATTGGAGTTCTGTTCAGAAAGTTTTTGCCTATGCCTATGTCTTCAAGAGTTTTACTCATTTTATTTTCCAACAAGTTCAGTGTTTCCGTTTTCGTATCTAGGTCTTTGACCCATTTTGATTTGATTTTAGTACAGAGTGAAAGATACAGTTCTAGATTTATCCTTCTGGGTGTGAACAACCAGTTTTCCCAGCACCATCTGGTAAAGAAGCTATCTTTTGTCCAGCATATGTTTTTGGTCTTTTTGTCAAGGATCAGATGACTGAAAGTCCCTGAAATTGTTTCTGCATTCTTGCTTCTGTTTCTTTGATCCACATGTCTGTTTTAGTGCCAGTTCCATGATGTTATTTTTGTCACTGTAGCTTTATAATATAATTTTTGCATCTCAGATCGTGATGCCTTTTTCTTTGCTCTTATTGCTCATAATTGCTTTTGTAATTCTTAGTCTCTTCAGTTCCATATGAATTTTAGGGTTATTTATTCTAGTTCTGTGAAGAACACTGTTGGTGTTTTGACTGGCATCACATTAAATTTATATATCGTTTGTTGTAATATGGCCATTTTGACAATACTGATTCTTCCTTTCCAGGAACAGGAGATGTCTTTCCATTTTCTAATGTCTTCAAGCTCTTATTTTTAAGAATTTGCTTATTTGTCTATTCTAGGAGTCTTCTGGTAGTGTTTTCTGGGGTCTTCTAGGTAAACATTTAAATTTTTTAAAAACAAAGTGACATTATACTCATGGTCTCTTTATATTTCTATTAGACAGCACCAATCTAATCTGGTTGCTATATTCCTCTTCAGACTATTCTATATGAAAATGAGATAGGCCATCTCTCTGTCAAGGTTCCTTTTTTTCCTACTGCTCTTAAGATTTGGTGGTTATTCTTTATTTAGGGCAAACAATATGTATGTAAAGTACTGCTTCATAGTTTGAGAGATAGTATTTTATCACTAATTTCAGCGGTTCTTCATGACTATATTATAAAAGTGAATTTTACCTATATTTGTCTGAGTTGGAGCAGGGAAAAATAGGACTGTCAAAAGTTCCATATCCTTGGATCTTACTGATACGTACTTCTTGGTTTCCATAATCTCTTCTGTCATTAGACTCATGTGCAGGTGATAACACAAAATCCTAGTCATGAGAACCCCTGTAGGGCCCTTATCCACTAAAAGAAATGGGGGGTCTGCAAAAAGAAAAATGAATATTTAATGAAGATTCATGAATAAGTCTCTAGGAATCACACTGTACCCATACATTTGATAGGAATCTTACAATGTCATTTAGAATTAATTCTCATTCTTGTTAATTGCTGGCATTTAGAGACATACAAAATCCTATAAGCTGACAGTTTTTCTAAAGAAAATGTCTTAATTCAGTATTTTAAAACAATGCATACAGGGATACCTAAAAACAATAGTCTCTGAATCCCTTAAGACCTTTCTTTATATCCGTTTATTAAGTTGCTAATCAACATTTATTGAGCAGCTGATATGTGGGGTACTGTGAAGTAGTATACCTAACAGTGTAAGTCACTAGCACATTAAACTCCATTTTGAGTATCTGTTATATGATTGGTATTGTCCTTATGTTCAAACATATGATCTAGATGGGAAACTATTAAAACCAATGTGTAATAGTGTTCTGAGATGTACATTGTACATCTTACTACTTACCAATGTAGGAAGTACAATTTTCCCTGTGTAGACCTGTCAGCATTAATTAATACCAACTTGAGTCAAGTCTTAGCACTTGCTATTTTTAAGAAGATTTGGCATTTTTCCTTTATGTTCACAGATGATTGTGGGGTTCCTGAAACTAATAATTGATTATTATAACCGAACATTAATTTTTTAAAAATTTTGTTTTTATTAGCACATGTTTTCAGCACATAATGATTATATTCATCTTGGGAAGTTGGTACATATGTATAACATATACCCTTCCTACCCTCCCTCCTCTCACCATCTCTGGCCCCCTTCCCATTTGTAAAATATCTATCTCCCTGTTTGCTCCTATCTATCTTTTATTTTGCTCTTTATAGTTTGGATTTCTCATATAAGAGAAACCATGTGATATTTAAGTTTGTTTATCTGATTTATTTCTCATAAAGTTACTGCCTCAAGGTGCATCCATTTGACTCAAGTTTTTCCTTTATAGCAGAGTAGTACTCCATAGAGTAATTTTATCTGTTATAATGCCTCATGATAATAGTAAAATTTTAATATTTATCTCCATTTAAAAGATTATTTCCACTAAGCAAATTTCCAATATGATGGGCATATTTTCTTGCATTTTTTGAGTATGTTTCAGTTATCTGTTGAAAGTAATACAATTTAGAGCTCTATTATCATTTATTTAGGTAAATGTTTTGGTTTATAGCTTTGAAATGTCATTTACTTTGAGAATTGACAAAGTGAGGGAGGCTTTCCCCCATTTTTATAGGTCAATGTTAGAGCTCCTGGAAAAAAATTGATGACCGAGACATGAAATAAATATTATAGCTAAGATCAAATTCACAGGAAGGAAAACTTTGCTTCTATGGTTTTAAATTATCCAATTATGTTTTCAAGTTTGTTGCTAAGGATCATCTTACATATTATATAAACATATAGAATACTATCTTTAAAATCTCATGTAAAGTATTAAGATATGAACTGGGACTTTTAAAATTGCTTAACTGGTACTCTTTTATTTTTACAAAAAGTATTTGATAACAAAATTTTGCAATCCATGTATAAAATATACATGATCTTTAGATATTATAATATTTCATAATTATTTGAAAGGTGATGCTGTGATTTATCATAGGTCTTTTGTGACCGAAAAAATTTTTCACAAAGTGCAACTAATGTTGTTCTAACTTTCCATACATATGTCCATGATTAGACTATAGAAAGGATTGTGAATTATTTTCAAATATTGAATGAAGGATATGCTGTTGTGCTGCTGATGCAACTCAGTGGGAGAATGCTTGCCCAGAATATAATAGGCCCCAGGTTTGATCTCCAGTATTACACATACATACACAGGTATATACTATGGTTATAAATATAAAGATACATTTTGCAATAGAGCCAGATGTTTCATTTTCTTAAAACAAACTCTGATCAATAGCATTTGGATAGAGTAATCAGGGGCAGTTTTTGAATATTCTCCAGAATTTTACAGGTACACTTATTAATATAAAGATATGTTATAAACAATATTGCAATGTTTAGTGATTGTCTTTCATTTAAATACGTAAGAATGAGTGAAGAGAGAAATTTTCTTAGTTTAGTTCCCACATATGAAATACTAAAATGTAATCAAACTAGCATTTTAATATTTTACTTGACACTCTGCACAGATAGTACTTTGTAGAAGAAATGCTCTTCAGAGGAGTTTTTTGGTTTTTTGTTTATAGTGGATATTTTATTCATAGTATTAAAATCACTAAGTCACTTTTAAAATATCCTCTTGCCCTCTTAATTATTACTTGTCGGGAAGAACACTCTCGTGCCCATGGTCTATTGACTCCCACACATATGCCTAAGTATGGACTTTGGACCTGGAAAACTTCTTTACCAACAGATAAAATATCTATATGGCCTGTGCTGGGGTTATTACCTCATGCAGTAATACCTTCCTCTGTTGCAAATTCAATGTGTCTCCATTTGGCTTAAATGTGTTCATCACATAATGCCTACTTATCTCCACTGCCATGTCTGTCCTCCCTGGGGAGAGGATGATGTCCTTTTTCTGCAGCTGGAGAAGAGTGTGTCATATAAAACTTGCTCTGTCATCTGCCAGAGGAGACCCACAGACATACAACACCCTGCATGCACACTTTTGAAGCTGATCTTCCTGTTTCTTTCCTTTCTTTGAAAGTCAAGTGTTACTACACCCAGTGGTTGACTGTGTTGTGCTTTCCTTGATGACTCTGATACCAAGATCCTATGAGCAGAAGTGTTGGGAGTTCTATGCAGAGACTGGTAACTTGTGCATGGTATTGTGCACAACATTATTATTTGTGATAAAAACACTTAGCATAAGTACTTTCTTAAATTTTAATATAATACATTATTATTTACTGTAGGTAATATGCTGTGTAGTAGATCTCTAAGACTTATTGTATAACTGAAACGTTGAACCCTTTGACTGACAGTTCTTTTCCTTTCCTCTCTGGAAAACTGTAATTCTACTCTCTGCTTCTATCAGTTTACCTCTTTTAGATTCTCTACATAATTGATGTCATGTTGTATTTGCCCTTCTGTGTCAAACTTATTTTACTTACCATCATGGCAAGTATTCGTATTGCTTCCGTGTCTTTGCCATTGTGAATAATGTAGTAGTGAACATGGCAGTGCATGTATTTCTTTGAGATCCTGATTTTAATTCATTTGTACATATACCCGGAATTGGCATTACTGGGAACCCTCCATACTGTTTTCCGCACTGGCTGCAAAATTTACATTTGTACCAAAATGCATAAAGGTATCCTTTTTCCAGCATCTTTGCCAGCCAATACTTGCTTTCCTAGTTTTGTTTCATGATAATAGCCATTTATAACACGTACAAGGTGCTATTCGCATGTTTTTGAACTTCCATGATGATGAATGATTCTGAGCACATTTTTGCATATGTCTTCTTTGAAGAAACATCCACTTGCTTCATTTGCTCTGTTTCAACTTGGATTATTTATGGTTTTTTGTTTTGATTTGTTTTCCTAGTGGATGTAGGAATTGCTTACATATTTTGGATATTAATCTTTTATAGATGCATGGTTTGCACACATTTTTTTCATTTTTCAGGTTGTTTTTTATTTTGGTTGTTTGCTGTGCAGACCTAACTCACTTTTAATTTTTACTTATTTGAGATTTCTTAATTATTCTTCTCAGTATACAATCTGATACCTGGTTGTATGTTAGTAATTTTTAAAATGTGTGTTTTAATTATTTCTTGTTTTATTTTATTTAAAACAAATGTGTAGCAGTTCACATAGTTTCATTAGTGTAATGCATTTTAAATATGTTTATTGATATTTTAAGAATATGATTATTGTCATAATAGATGTACGTATTTATGGGGTACATTATGATGACTCAATGTGTACTTGCAACATGTTCAGAGTAGTTAGCATTTTTACATCCTGAAACATTTATTGTTTCTTTGTTTTGGGAGCCTTCAAACTCCTTTATTTAAGTTCTTTATAAAATATAAAATAAATTATTGTGAACTACAGCCACCTTCCTGTGCTCTAGGACATTGGCCTCATTTTTCCTGAGTAAATGTATTCTGTTATTTGTTATCTAGTCTGTTTTTCTTCACTCTCTTCCCTTCCTATCCTCTAGTTACCACATTTTACTCTCTATTTCTATGAAATCAACTTTTTAGCTTTGCATATAAGTGAGAACATGTGATATTTGTCTTTTTGTGCCTGGCTTATTTCACTTAATATAATGTCCTCTAGTTTCATACCTGTTACTCCAAATGATGGGATTTATATATTTTTGGCTAGATAATGTTCCATTCAGTATATTACTGAAGCATAGTATATATGCAGAAAAGTGCTCTAAAGTTATTGCATACCATGTTGAATTTTCACAATTATGAATTTTCACAATTTCAATTAAGAAATAGAACCTGCCACCCCCTCAACTAAATCTCTTATATCCTTTACATTTAAAATCTTCACTGTTCCCAACGATATCCACTATTTTGACATCTAATACTATAGATTACTTTGGCCTACTGTGCAAACATACACAGTAATTTGAATCATAGAGTAACTATTACGTTGTGCCTGGCTTCATATTTTCAACATTAGATTTGTGAGTTCATTCACGTTATTTAGTGTAATAGTGCACCAATTTGGGTTTCTTTCTTTCTTTTTTTATTTGTTTGGATTTTTTTGAGACGGTGTCTTGCTATGTAGTGCAGATCAGCTTTGAACTTTCTATGTAGCCCAGGCTAAGCCTCAAACTCACATCTTCCCAAGTGCTAGGATTACAAGTATACATCACCACAAATGGCTCATCCATCTTAAGTTTTTATGTGGGTTCTCATGATATACCCTAAAATGTTAGTGAGAATTTGCATTATTTCTAGATTTTGGCCACTAGAAATGAATCTCTCCTTCTCTCTCTCTGTCTCTCTCATGATATTCTATAATATATAATATATAAATATAATATGTATTATATGTAATATGTATTATATTTAGATGTAGTCGTTTCTGCCAGTTTTTCAAAATATTTTACAAATGTTTGTAAGGATTCCAATCACTCTTTGTCTTTGCCAACTATTGTTGTTTTCATCTTTTTAATTTTTAGCCATCCTGTTAGGTTGTCTAATGATACTTTCTTGTAATTTTACACCTATCATTGCTCTAATGACTTATGGTCTTGATAATGTTTTCATGTTTATTATACATTTGAATTTCTTCTTTTGGAAGTGCCTCTTCCAGCTTTGTGTTATCTAAATGGGTGAGGGTTTTTTTTTTCTTCTTTTTTGTAGTGTTTTTTAGGAGCTTTTAAAACATACGTTCAGCATAAAAATCACTTATTGTACTGTACACATAATATATTTGGCAAAGATATTATCCTACTCATTTCTTTTTTGTAAATGGTATATTTTAATGAACTGAAGTTTTAATTTTAATGTAGTTCAATTTTACAATGTATTCTTTGATTTTTGCTGTCTTTAAAAACACTATTGCTAATTTCAAGCCCACAAAGATATTCTCCTATGTTACTGCTTCATAGACACTTGCTTTTCTTTTCACATTTCTGTCCATTATCTACTTGGAATTAATTTTTCACAAATTTCATGAAGTAGGCTGCAACAAAATTCATATTTCATTGTTTGGATATCTGATTTACCCCACCCCATTTATGAAAAAAAAACACTACCCTATCCATATCTTTCTGAAGTGGTCATTTTTCCCATAAATTAAGTGTTCATATCTCTTTAAGTCTGTTTCTGTGCTGTTTTGTTTTCTTCTTTTTTTGTCTTTCCTTGCACTAGTACCACATAGTCTTGGATAATTTAGTTTTACAATAATCCCTGATTATATGGCAGTGTAGTTTGCCAACTCTTTTTCTTTAAGATTGTCCATCTAGTTGGCCAGACCCCTGTGTTGTACTGGATCACTGTGTTCTGCAGCACTGGCATTAGCACACCCCTGAGACTGTGCAAGTCCTGTGGCTATGAGAATAAGGTGCAAATCAGCTTAGCATCAGCTGAGGTGGCTAAAGAGCTGCCACTGCCAATGCTGCCCCAACCTCATGTAGCATAGCATGATACAAGAATTCATTAGTTGGCATAGAACAAGGTAGTAACAAAAGATTTTGCCCTGGAACATATTACTAGGCTGGTGAAATCTGGTGCTGGGAAGATTGTAATGGTCTCCATTTTCAGGCCTGTCTGTGGATGGAGTCTCTGCAACTTTCTACTTCCAGGAAAAGAAACAGCTCTAGTCTATTAGACTTTTGTTCTAGTGATTACCTGTGGCTGGCTATAGTAGTGTTGGGCTCTAAATCCATATGAGCAACAGGCACCTCACAGCAGCGTGGGCCTTGGTTAAACCTGAGTATTGTGGTTCTCCTAGTAGGTGATGGGCTAAAAATATAGCAGAGCTTGCTGCTGTTTGTGGTCAGAAGTATGACATGTGAGCTTGGGACTGGTCAATCAATGGTTACTTTGCCCAGACCCAGGCAGAGTCCCTCATTGTGAGGCTGCATGCTGGTAAGCATGGACATGGTTCTGCACCTACCACAGTTCCACAGAGATCCTTAGTGGGAGAGACTACACTTTCAAAAAAAAACTTCTGTTACTTTGTAAACAAAGCACAAACAGGGTATTTGGGGAAAATCTAGGTTTAGCAAGTGGTAATCCTCTAATTCTAGAACAGTGAGAACATGCCAATATCAGTTATACAGTAAAACTATCTGGGTGTCATCCACTGATGAAATAGTGGAAGTGACTGTAGATTCAGAGAAAACAGGCAACTTGTTTACAATTCTGATTAAAGAGGCACAAAGCCAGGTTAGGAAAAGTGGAATAGTGCCTGTCCTTAACACATTGATAAAAGATCAGCTCAACAAGAACATATAACAATTTTAAATATATATGCACCCAATAGCATAAGGATCATTTGATATATAGGGCTGGGGATATAGCTTAAGTGGTAGAGTACTTGCCTAGCAACCACAAGGCCCTGAGTTCAATCCCCAGCAACCACCCCCAAAAAAGAGTAGGAAGAATCAAATATATAAAGCAAATATTAATATACTTAAAGGGAGAAGGACTCCAATATGAAAATAGTTGGGAACTTCAACACCTCAGTTTCAGCAAAGGACAGATCATCTAACAAATAGTAAACAAAGAAATTATACTGTAGACAAAACAAGTGACATCTCTACAGAACATTTCATCCAAAAGCTGTCAAATACACACTTGTCTCATTAGTACATGGAATATTATCCAGAATACAATATGTGATAGGCCACAAAACAAGCCTCAAGAAATTTGAAAAAATTGAAATTCTTATACTGATGGTAAGCCAGGTCCTTGCATGGCAAGATCCCAGCACCACAAGAAACTGGCAACACACCTTGGTTATTCATGTCTAATGAAATGTTTCAGACAAGACACATAAGCTGTCATATAGATTATAGGTAGAGTTTATTGATTGCTATGTTCTTCAAGGAATAACCTTTCCTTCCTCCAAGGTCCTTGCTCTTTTCCAAATAAATTAAGCTGTGTTTTTCTACTTTAGAGAGAAGTAGGTCCCTGTTTACACCTTAGGCTTGGTTTGAGGATTCGAGTTTTTTTCCTAGCCTCTCATCCATCATCTGGACTTTGTACAGGTCTTGAACCTTATCAGCAGGCTTAGATAATGTCACATCATTTGGAGCTAAAGTTTGAAACCACAAGCTTGTGTAGATTTTATCCATACCTAATGATTATGAAAGCGAAGGAAAAAAATATGTCTTTTTTGCTATCTCCAGGCCTGTTAATTTCTCACTCTCTGCCTGACACTTACGTGTATCTTTCTTACCACAACATAATCAAACTAGAAATCACTAACAAGAAAAGCTTTGGAAAATATGCACACACATGGAAATTTTAAAAAAAATTGAATAATCTGGACCAAGGGAGAATTGAATAGGAAATTTAAAATAAAATTGAAACTAATTAAATTGGAGGCTCCATACCCAAATTAATGGAGTAGAGAAAAAGTAGTAGCAAAAGAGAAGTTTATAACAATCACTATTCACATGAAAATAGTAGAATGATCACAAATATACAGCCAATCATTCCATCTCAAAGAATAGAGAAAAATGAATGAACCAAACCCATAATTACCAGAAAGAAATAATGAAAATCAGTTGAGAAATAATGACATGATGACTGAAAAGACAGTGCAAAAGATCACTAAAACAAAGAGTAAAGTCTTCACTAAGATGAAGTAGGCAAACAGACTAAGAAAAGGAGAATACACAAATAAAATCAGACACCAACAAAACATCCCCAAAACAAAGAGCAGTTTCTTCACTAAGATAAGTAAAACAGACAAACACTGTGACTAAATAAGAAAAAGAGAATACTCAAGTATAACCAGAGATCAAAAGTAAACATTACAACTGATACCACAGAAATACAAAAATACATTACGGATTATAATGAACAACTATTTGGAAACAAACTTGTTAACTTGGAGGTGATTGACACATTCCTGGACACATACATCTTACCATGACAATCATGGCAAGATAAAAATCGTGAACAGACCAATAACAAGATTGAATCAGTAATAAAAATCCACCCATAATAAAAATCTTAAATCAGATGACTTCACTGCAGAATTGTACCAAACTTTTACAAAGAACCAAGACTTAATTTGCTCCAAAAACAGAATAGTCTGTAGTCCACTACAGAGACAACTTATAGAATAGGACAAAACATTTGAAACTATACAGCTGACAAGGATTTGATATCCATAGTATATAAGGAACTCCAGAAACTCAATATCAAAATACCAAATATCCCAATTTGAAATGAACTACATATCTAAAGAGATAATTCTCATTAGAAGACATGAATAGCTAACAGATATGTGAAAAAATGCTTGATATCAGTAATGATTAGGGAAATGCAAATAGAAATAAAAATGAGGTTATCACCTCACATCAGTAAGAATGGTTATTATCCAAAAGACTAAAGATACAAATACTGGCAAAGATGTGAGCAAAAGTGAATGCCTACACACTGTCTCTGTGAATGTAAACTAGTACTGTCATTTTGAAACAGTATAGAAACCGCTCACAAAATTAAAAATAGAAACACCACATTATCTGATAATCCCACTCTTGTGTGTATATGTAAAAGAAATAAAATCAGTATTTCAAAAAGACATAAGCACTAATGTGTTCATGGCAATCCTGTTCACAATAGCCAAGACCTGGAAACAATTCTTGTCTAAGTGTGTATCAACTAATGAATAAAGAAAATTGGTACATGTACGCAATAGAATACTGTTCATCCTTAGAAAATGAAGGGAGACTATCATGGCAGGCTAGAGGAATTAGCACTTATAAGTCACTTGGGAACGTGCACTGAGGTCACCAGGTACATAATATGGGCAAGCAGGTGCTGGTGGTGGAAGGGAGGCCAGGCACAGGAATGCAACTTGAAGGAGAAGATGAACCCATGAAATCCAGAAGCAGTAGTTGTTAGACTAAGAAGCAGGGCTGCTACTGGATTCCAGCACTGCTTACAGCCTAGGTTTTGAGAATACACCATCTTGGGATATATAGAAATTCTTCTGAGAGAAGAAGCCAAGTGTGGTGGCTGCTGATTGGCACTCAGGATAGCTGCCACTGACCTCACTGCCCACTGGGCTGAGTGATTTTTTTCCAGCAGGATGTGAGGCCTAGAGAGTAGGATGTTTGCCAGGGAGGGTCTCTCATGATCAGGGATCCATAGAAACCTCAAGCTAGAAATAATCAAAGGGTAGCTTCTGGGATAAAAATGGTGAGCCTTAGAGGTAGAGAGAGGCAGAAAGCATAGTCCTGGCTTGGGACCTGGCACTGGGCACTCATATCTGTGAGGCAGACAGAAACACATGAGCTTGCAATGGCGGGGACCTGGCAGAACAAGGGGTGAATGAAAGACTCTGGAACAATTCTGGAGGAGGTTGTTTCATGCCTGACACTGGACACCACTGAATGTTTGAGCTATAATGAGACCTGATGAATAGCTGCAGAACTGAGACAAAAGATCACCAAGGATAGAGGAAAGTCTCTGAGTCGGCCCTAGTGGAGGCTGTCTCCTGTTGGTCCCAGATGCCAATGAAATCCTGAAATTATGGGACAGAGAGAGACTTGGCATTGTAGGAACCCACAAGTATAGGGGGTGGAGAAAGACACCAGAATGATGCTGTCTCCTGCCCAACTCTGTAGGCCACAGAAATCATTGATGGAGAAAGCCTCAATAGAGCAAGGGAATAGTTGTAAGCTGAGAATGCTGTAGTCTGGAGAGGTGAAGCCGAAAATTTCAGCCTGCGAACCCAAGGTGACTTTTATGAGAATGAAAGGAACAAATGGTCCTGCCATCATATTGAGAACACCAGAAACTCCTGAAAACGGCAGTCTAAACACAATAGCATAGACAAACCTCAAGGTATTCACCATAACCGAAAGAGCAGAACAACTGTCCTTTTTATTGCTTGCTAGACTTTTAAAATTGATTGATTTTGGTTTTTATTTGGTATATAAATATGTGTGTATACCTGAACAAATACTTTTATGCTATTGTTTCTGTAAAATTATACACTATTTATTAACATATACCTATACCAATGGTTGTTTCTTAGTGATATCTAACTTTATTTGACTGTTAGTTCAACAATTGGTACAGTCTCCATACTTTTGTCTCACCTTTCATTTATAATACCATTCATTCTCTGCCTTCTTTATGCTCCCCACATAACTTCTTGGCTCTTCTCCCTTTTATTCATTCTCTCTCTCTCTTCCTCTCTCTCTAGTTGTGGTTTAGATCTGAAATGTTCCCTGAAACCCTCATGTGCTCTGAGATGGGGCTTGTGGAAGGTGATTGGATTGCAGGAGTGCTACAGATGACTTGCCGTTAGAAGGTAGGGTGTGGTTAGAGGTGGGTCATTAGAAGCTTGACCTGGAAAATATATCTTCTTTCCTGGCTTCTCCTTTCTCTCTCTGCTTCCTGGCTGCCATGATGTAAGCAGCTTTCTTCCACACAGGCCCTTCTTCAATGCCATTTCTGTCTTGGAGGCAGATGACTTGGTTGGACATTTGTCCCAGCAATGAAGAAAGTGACTCATTAATATTTAATTTTTCTAGCATATTAAACTTCATTGTTCTCCCTTGTCTTTTCATAGAAGAGCAAAATAATAGAGATCTTAAAAAAATTCTTAGTTACTTGGCATTGTATGGACTGGCTTCTCAATTCTTGATGTAACCAGTACTTATTCTCTCCAGTAGTTAATTAACCAGTTAATTAAACAATAGTTAATCTGCAAAGCTGTCCTTCAAAATCAAAGGAGAAATAAAAACCTTCCCAGATAAAGTAAGCTAAAGAAATTCATAACGACTATACCAACACTACAGAAATTACTTAAGGGAATCTTAAGCATGGATTATGGAGAAAACATTCATGAAGCCAAAGGAAAGAATATCACTGGGAGAGCTGTCGATCAAATGAGAAACAGAAAGTAATAAAGCAAAGAAAAACCAACATGAGAGGAATTAGGACATACTTTTAATTAATACTACTCAATAAAGATGGGCTTAATTCTTCAATAACAGGACACAGACTGGCAGATTAGATCAAAACCCAAGACCAATCTATAAATGGCCTGAAAGATACCCACCTGATCTGTAAAGACAAAGAGACTGAAAGTGAAAGGATAAGAAATAAAACCTCAAGCAACTGGATCAAGAAAGCAAGCAGGAGTATCTATCTATTGTAAGGCCTGACAGAATTGGCTTTAAGTCAAAATTGGTCAGAAGACACACAAAAGGTCACTCCATAAATGGAAAGGAAACAATTTGCCCAGAAAAGATAACAGTTATAAATAAATATGCAACAAATTGTAGTCCATCTAGTTTTATAAAACTAATCCTACTTCACATTAAAGAACGGATAGACACCAATACAGTCACAGTGGGGGATTTCATTACTCGACTTTCAGAAATAGGTAAACCAGATTTTAAAAATATCAGCCAAGAGACATCAGAGTTAAACTACAGCATAGAACAAATGGATCTAATACAA